>CM060118.1:20544650-20689650 GCA_030522415.1 Channallabes apus
ACGTTATTTGATTAGTAAAGAGGCTGTTAGTTGAGACCATTCCTGCATGAAGTAAAAGATTTGACACTCACCCACAAATGGAATATTGGGAAGATTTAATTAAGTGCTTTACTCCCACATGAGGAGGTCTCATTTTCCTGCCACTGCATTTTACACTGACTGAACAATGTTTCTCTGATGACGCAGTGCTGTACACACACGCACACACACACACTCACACACACACACACACACACACAAGGAAATTTACGGATGATTACTGCTGTAAAAACAATAGTTAAATAACACGTTGGCTTACTTTTCCCTCACCTGATCCCCCTTTCTGTGTTACTCCCTCTCCAGTTCTTTCTTCATTGTTTGGTCTTGGCCTTGCAGAGTGTAGTGTGAGAGCTTGGCTGGTGTTGGGGTGTGTGCTAGGATCCCTCTGGCATCTACTGGACTCATTTACCCCAGGTTACACAGTTCACTGAGAGTAATTCCCTCTCCCTCTCTCTCGCTCTCTCTCTCACACACACACACACCAAACATGTGCATAGAGGATAATAAGCCTGTAGCACTTTCTTTCTTCCTGCAGATATATTACATCCTCTCTGTTTAAAGAGTCTGCTGTCTCTTTGTATTACAGACATTGTTTGAATATGTTATGAGGCTTTCTCTCTGTTAGAGTCTGACAAAGATTTTCATTATACCTTCTTCCTTGACTGAAGTTTGCCATATTTACTTGCCTTATATTTAGACACTAATTACAGCACGAATATGAGTTTTATTAATATATATATATAGTAGAATAACGGCACAAATTCGCGACTACCTGCAGACTCTCATTTTCCTTCTCTCCCATAAGACACATGATTTCTGCATTAGATAATGTGCCACCCAGTTGTTTTTAAACACTCATGGTAAAAAAAAAAACCTAACTGCAACCATATGTGCATGTTGGTAAGTGTTGTCAGAAGCAGGAAAAGGTGGACATTTAAAGGGGCAGGAGTGCACGCAGTCTACTTAAAAGCGTGGCAAGTCGGAAAGATCAGGTCTTTGTATTTTATTATATGAACTTTCTATTTCCTACCTGAACATCTGATTGTTTTTGCTATTAACACTTAGAAAGGGCAATTATGATATACAGTACCTGTCCTTGGGTAGCATGTTTTCTGTTCAGACACACAATTATTTAAAAAATGTGTAAGAATATTGCGCATAGAACATAGTTGCGCATTCTGATCATGCGACCGGGGGGTGTGATTGCGCGTTCTTATCATGCGACCTCTGGTTATTATGGATTTATATGTCAGGATTTTATTAACCATAGTAGTCAACGTACGGTATATAAACTGCACAGAAACATTTCAGTAAAATAGAATTCGTGCAAATTATTTATTGTATTCATTAATGTATTTATGGAAGAATGGTGACTTACTGGTTAACACTGTCGCCTCACACCTCCAAGGTTCGGGTATAACACTAATTGCTTCCTGAGTTGCTGTGTCACTATAGTACTTCCTAACACAACATTGTAGTTTATCATTAGCACCAGCAGCAGGCTCAGGAAACAAAAGCCACTGCACATATTTAATCTCACATCCTGCACCTTTAACATCCATCTCATCTGTTCCTTCTCCAGACAAACACACACTAGCATCTGTTCGCCTTTCAGTGACATGTAGATTAAAGCACTTCAGCTATGCAGTGTTCCTAAAAAATCTTACAGACGTACAGGTGAATTATGTACAGAAGTCTGAATTATATAACATTTGTAAGATTGTGTAGTCATACACATGGACTGGCATTCAGGCAGGTCCATACATTTTGGATGTAAATAAGGTTTGGTGTCTGTACACCACTACATAAAATTTTAAATGAAGCACAAAAGATGTATTGAATTTTGACTTTAATTCAACAAAAGTGTGGCATTAACCATTCAGCAATTTTATACACATGCACATTTAGGGGGGTTATAAATAATGTAAGAAAGTTTTATAATTAAAAACATTTTGCAGTCAATGACTGCCTGAAGTCAGGAACCTGTGGACATGAACAAATGTTAGGTTTTCTTGCTCGAGATGCTTTGCAAGGCCTTTATTAAAGCTGCCTTCAGCTGCTGCTTGTTTGTGGGTATTTATGCCTTCAGTCTTGTCTTCAGTAAGTGAAAAGCATGCTCTGTTTGGTTGAGAGCAGGTGACTGACTTGGCTAGTGAAGAATTTCCCATTTCTTTGCCTTGGGTAGCCTTCACTGTATGTTTTGGGTCATTATCCATCTGCAATATGAAGCAGTTTCCTATCAGTTTTGTAGCATTTGGATGAATCTGAGTAGGGAGTATGGCACCAGACACTTCAGAATTTAACCTTCTATTTTTATCAGCAGTCAGGTCCATCAATAAACAAGTCAGTGGCCCAGTTCCTTTGGCACATGCATATGCCTACCTCCACCACGTTTGACAGATGACGTGATGCGTTTTGGATCATGAGCCATTTCTTTCATTTTCTCTTCCCATCATTTTGGTACCAAGTTAATTTTGTTTTTATCAAACCAAAAAATCTGTCAAAGTCTCATCTGACTTCTGTTCTTGAGTATTACTAGTGGTTTGCCCCTTGTTGTGAAGCATCTGTGTTTACTGCATAAATCCAGCTCTTGACTGTAGACTTTGACAATGACAGACCTTCTGTGACAAGAGCATTCTTGACTTGGCTAGATGTTGTGGGAGGGTTCTTCTTCATCATGGACAGAATTCTGCACTTCAGTTGTCTTTCAGACATTTTGCTGTTGCTGAGCTTGCCAGTTAATTCCTTCTTTTTGCAGCAATCAAATGCAAATGTAACACTCGGAACCACCTCCAAGTCATTTATCTACTTGCTTAGACATGGAGAAACTCCCTTCCTTTCATCCTGACGGGAAACCTAGTTTAGGAACAGCACCATGCAGGATAGACGAACTCTTCAGAGGATGGTACGATCTGCTGAGTGCATCATCCATGCTAAGCTCCATTAACAAGTGATGCTGGACCAAGGCCAGGAAGATCATGAAGGACCTCAGGTCCAACGATGTACTGTTCTCTCTGCTTTGTTTGGAACAGCGCTTCCGCTCCCTGAAGGCCAACACAGAGAGACTGAGGAGACGCAATGCAGACTCTCAACCAAAACTCCACATAGGACTCAACAGAATGGACTTGCTATGTGTCCTTCACACATGTGTTGGAACACACCAAACTCAACCACATGGAACATTTGCACATTCCACAGGACTGAAGTACACAAAACATATATGTTGCACATTTCTGTTTCTGTTTATATACAAATACTACATACCACACACTACATATTTACATACTATTGCACTACTGCACTTTAAAGATGGACAATATCACTGCTGCTCAACATTTCATTTCATACTCCATGACCATCCTGTATTGCTGCTGTCTGCACATTGCACATTCCACATACTGTACATAATACAGTTTATTTATACAGTTCTTACTTTTTTACTTTTCAATGTAACGAACAGTCATGCAAGAATTTCCCTGCATATCATACTGTGTCTGGCTGTATATGTGACAAATAAAATAGGTTAAATAGAGGCAAAGCACTATGACATCAGCCCTATTGTTTTCCTAAGGATTTTTTTTTATTGCACTTTTTGGGCTTTTTCGGGGTCGTGGTCCTCACGCGAGATTTTGCTGCATAGCTCATACACACTTGCATGCATGCACGCAAAATCAAATTCCGCCTCCCCAAGGAATTGATACAATTTATGTGTCACCGTTGCTTGCAGCTATATTTTAAATTTGAACTTGAACATGCCACACCTGGCCCTGCTTATCAGCAATGTGTTCCATTATTTATAAGCCCCCAACATGGTGTGTACTGTATGTATGAAAGTAGCTGTGATTCTTAATGGTTAATGCCACGTGTTTGTCGAACCTCTAGAGTTAAAGGGGCCAGGGGTAGCTCAGTGGTTAAGGCATTGGACTACGGTTCAGAAGATCCCAGGTTCAAACTTCACAACCACCAAGTTGCCACTGTTGGGCCCTTGAGCAAGGCCCTTAACCCTCAACTGCTCAGATGTGTAATGAGATAAAAAAATAATAAATGTAAGTCGCTCTGGATAAGAGCGTCTCCCAAATGCCTAAATGTAAATTTAAAGCTGAACGTCTTGACTTCGCTCATATGTTGAGTGTTTCATTTTAAATTCAATGTAGTGATGTAAGGAGGCGGTTTCCTCTCACAGTCCAAAGACATGCAGATTAGGCTAATCTCTGTTCCCAAATTGGCCGTAGTGTGTGAATGAGTAACTGTGATGGATTGGCACCTGTGACGACCCATGTGCGTCAGAAGTGGGATTGAATTGCTCCGCCTCCTAATTAGTTTGATCAAGGACACCTGTTGCTGGGTTCCTGTTTGGCCTTTTAAAAGGAAGCAGTATAACCAGCCAGCGGGGGGCTGCACTTGGGACTTGGTTTTCTTTGGTTTCTGTTTACTTTTGTTTTATTTCATGCATCCAACACTCATACAGCCCATTTCATTTTCATGCATTCACTTACTCTACACTACTGATTCTTGACTGTTTCATGCCACATTGTCTTTGTTTCTGGATAGTTCTATTATGTTAATAAACTTTATGTATTATTTGCACTTTCTCGTGTGTCCCTGTTTTTGTTGCGCCCTTTTTGAGCCATGGGGCGTAACAAATGGGGGCTCGTCTTCTTTATAGTACAATAGATTTTTGTGTGATGATGATTGAAATGTTAGAGATATTCATTTGTTTCGATTTGAATTTCATTCATTTGTTTGAATAATTTGAAATATTGGGTTGTTTGCAATACTTGGAGGGAAACCTTATTTGAATCATTTGATGTTGCGTTGCAATTTAGTCATGTGTGGGAACACCTGAAAGTGATTGCTGTTTGGTCGCCGTTTGGAGTCACAGACGGGTAAGTCACTCTTGTGCAAATTTGTTTATTTTACTCGGCATTTTTCCCGGTTAGGTTTAGTGACTTGTTTCTTTTGAGACATGTCATTTTGTTGTTTTGGTAATGCTGTGGTGAAAGCGGGTAGTAGCGGTTGTCTCGGGAGCACTTCCATGGAGTTGTGAACTGTCACTGATAACCAGTTGCAGTTTCACCCATTGGGTTTGTGTGCTTAAATTTCCCCCCGCCGGTAACTACATGAAGACCAGGGTCTAGTAAGTTAGATAGACTGGGTATTTGGAAAAGATAGATAGGGGGAAAATTCCGAGTGTTTTGTTTTGCACAAGTAGTTGCTTGCGGTTTGTGAGATGTATGGCTGATGTTGAAAAATTTGTTAAATCGCCCTCATATGCGTTGTTAACTGAGTATACAAAAGAACAACTATTAAGAATCGCAGAGTTTTATGAAATTAAAATTGATAAGAGGTTTAAAACAAGTACTATTAAGATTGAGTTAGAAAATAAATTAACAAGAAAAGGTATATTTTTATCTGAAATGGAGCAAACTCAAGATGTGCAGGCACAAAGCATATCTGCTTCACAGACTATTTTAACTTTTGATCAACAAAAGGAGTTATTATTATTGCAAATAGATCATGAGAAAACAAAACAACAATCTGACCAAGGTAAACTTGAGTTAGAGAAAGCAAAGATGGAGCTGGAGTATCTAAAACTTAAAGTGTTACAGGAAAGTAAGACTGAGGATCGTGCTTCAGTAGAAACCGGTGTTTGTGCAAGTTTTTCACTTCATCAAAATTTAAAACTTGTTCCTAAATTCAATGAACATGATCCAGATGTATTTTTTACTCTTTTTGAACGTGTCGCTGAAATACAAGGTTGGTCCAAAGTAAATTGTGTGATGTTGTTGCAGTGCGTGTTAATTGGCAAGGCTCAATTAGCTTTTTCGGCTTTGACTACGGAAGAGTCCAAAGATTATGATACTGTTAAGTCGGCAGTGTTGAAAGTGTACGAGTGTGTACCTGAAACATATCGGCAACGATTTAGATCATGTAAAATGATTCCAGGTCAGACACATTTGGAGTTTGTACGGGATTTAAGACGACATGTTACACGTTGGTGTTCGTCTCTTGATGTGGAAACATTTGAGGATTTGCTTGAGCTAATTATAATTGAACAGTTTAAAACCTCTGTCTCTGAGCAAATTGCAATGTATGTTAATGAACATGAAGTTCAGTCTCCGGAAGAAGCTGCGTCTTTAGCTGATAACTTTGTGCTTATTCATAAGAAAAATGTTACTGGTTGGCAGACATCGGACAAAGGCAACAATGTTCGTTTTATAAATCCTCCTGCACAGCCCAGTCGCATTTTTTCAAACAAATTTGATCCGTCTAAAATTTGTAATTATTGTCGTGAAAAAGGGCATTGGAAAGCAGACTGTTTGATACTTAAAAATAAAAATAAAAGGATTGAAATAAATAAATCTAAACCTGCAGCAGTGGCCAATTCTATTGACTTAGAGGCTAAATTCAATGTTAATGATTCTGATTGTTTTGCTTCTTTTATTACAGAAGGTCGAGTGTCGTTGATGGATGGATCCGTGGAAGTTCCCATTAAAATTTTGCGGGATACGGGAGCGGTGGATTCATTCATTTTAGAATCTATTTTGCCTTTTTCCTCACATTCGGACACTGGAGAGTGTATGTTAGTTCGGGGAATGGGGTTGAATACACTATCAGTTCCTTTACATAAAGTGAAGCTCAGTTCCGATCTGGTAACTGGTGAGGTAGTGGTGGGACTTCGTCCTGTTTTACCAATTGAAGGTGTCCACTTTATTTTGAGTAATAAATTGGCAAAGGGCCGGGTTTGGCCTAATGTACCTCCATCTCCTGTGGTTTTGACTAAAGGGGAGGTTGGTCAGGAAGTTACAAAGAGAAATCCTGTGGCTGTTGTAACTCGGGCTATGTCTAAAAATATTGAACAAGTACTGACGGATGAAACGAAAAGCGTGTCAAAGGAAATTGTTTCTGTACCTGACTTGTCTGATTTGTCTTTTCCTTTCTCCACAGAAGAATTGAAGAAGGAACAGAATTCAGATTCTTCACTGACTGAACTCTTTGCTCTTGCTCTTTCTGATAGGGACGTACCTGATGTGGCTAAAGCATACTTTGTTCAGGACGGACTTTTGTTGAGGAAGTGGAGTCCTCATGGTGAGGATTTTGTTGGTGATCCAATTATTCAAGTCGTTGTTCCCACAAAGTATCGTTCTGATGTCTTGGAAGTTGCCCATGAAAAAGCTGGTCACCTTGGGGTTAGGAAAACCTGTGATCGGGTTTTGCGTTATTTTTTTTGGCCACGACTGAAACATGATATTTCAGCTTACATTAAAAAGTGTCATACTTGTCAAGTCACTAGTAAGCCAAATCAAAACTTAAAACCAGTTCCGTTAAACCCAATTCCGGCTAAGTGTGAACCCTTCGAACATATTATTGTGGACTGTGTGGGCCCGCTTCCACCTTCAAAATCGGGAAGCAAATATTTGCTTACTGTTATGTGTTTAGCCACACGTTTTCCTTCTGCTTACCCTTTGCGCACAATTACGTCCCGTTCAATTGTAAGAGCTTTGTCACAGTTTATGTCGATTTTTGGCATTCCTAAGATCATTCAGAGTGATCAGGGTACCAATCTTACATCACATCTTTTCCAACAAGTTTTAAAACAACTAAGAATTAAGCATAGTCTTGCTAGTGCATATCATCCACAAAGTCAAGGAACATTGGAGAGGTTCCATCAGACTTTGAAATCTCTCCTTCGGGCTTATTGTGTACAATTGGATAGAGATTGGGAGGAGGGTTTGCCCTGGTTACTACTGGCAGCACGTGAGGTTGTACAAGAAAGCATTGGATTTAGTCCTAACGATTTAGTTTTTGGTCATAGAGTTCGTGGACTTTTGGCAGTACTTCAAGATTCAGTTAAAAGTTCAGACCCACCCAAAAACTTGCTTTCATATGTTGATGGGTTTCGTCATAGATTGATACAAGCACGAGAGTTGGCCAGTATTAGGCTGGAAAAACAACAAAACAACATGAAACGGTTGTATGATCGCAAAACTGAACGCCGTGTTTTTGAGCCGGGAGATCAGGTTCTGGTATCACGCCTTTTACCATGTTCTCCTTTTGAAGCGAAATTTGAAGGTCCTTATGTAATAAAATGTAAACTGAGTGACGAGAATTATATAGTGGCAACCCCCCATCGTAGAAGGTCTACTCAGTTATATCATGCGAATTTGTTGAAACCATACTATGAGGAGTCGAAGTTAAATACTGATAGTTCCATTCATTCAGTATTACTTGCGATGTCTGATAAACATTTTTGTTCAAGGGAGAAGGAGGGTGATGAACCAGATGATGGTGTGTTGCGTGGTCGACTAAATAATACTGCCTCTTTGGAAAAGATTAGTGCTGCACTGATTTATTTGTTACCCTCACAGTCTGTGGAACTGATTTCTTTGTTGCAGAGTTTTCCTGAATTGTTTGGAGACACGCCAACACGTACGGATTGGGTCGAACACGACATTGATGTGGGTAACGCTTCTCCTATTAAACAACGTTATTATAGAGTGTCACCAGAGAAACGGCAGCTTATGGAGGCCGAAATGAAATACATGTTGGAAAATGATATAGCGATTCCTTCGAGCTCTGACTGGGCATCTCCATGCTTGTTGGTTGCGAAGTCTGATGGATCAGTAAGATTTTGCACAGATTTTCGTAAGCTTAACAGTGTGACAAAACCTGATTGCTTCCCACTTCCTCGAGTGGATGATTGCGTGGACCAGGTTGGTTCAGCCAAATTTGTAACTAAGCTGGACCTGCTTAAAGGTTATTGGCAGGTGCCTTTAAGTCAAAGAGCTCAGGAAATTTCTTCTTTTGTTATTCCATCAGGTCTCTATTCGTACAAAGTTATGAGCTTTGGGTTAAGAAATGCCCCTGCCACCTTTCAACGGCTGATGAACCGTGTGGTTTCAGGCCTTGAAGGGTGTGCAGTGTATTTAGATGACCTTGTCGTGTACAGTGATTGCTGGGATTTACATCTAAAGCGCTTGGGTGCTGTTTTGAAGCGTTTGTCAGATGCCAAATTAACCGTGAACCTGGCAAAATGTAATTTTGCCCAGGCTACTATAACATATCTTGGCAAAGTGGTGGGGAATGGAGAGGTCCGGCCAGTAAGTGCCAAAGTTCAGGCTATCTGTGACTATCCTGTTCCTACAACAAAAAAGGAGCTTATGCGTTTTTTAGGATTAGTAGGCTATTATCGTTCCTTTTGCCGTAATTTTTCTTCAGTGGTCGCACCACTTACTGATTTATTAAAGGCAAAGGTAAGATTTGTTTGGTCGTCAGATTGTGCACTGGCTTTTGATAATGTTAAATCTTTGTTGTGTTCCTCTGCTGTGCTTGCTGCCCCTTGTTTCGAGAGGCCGTTTTCGTTACAGGTGGATGCAAGTCAGATTGGTGCCGGAGCTGTCCTTCAGCAGGACGATGGAGGCGTGGTCCGCCCTGTCAGTTTCTTCTCTCGCAAGTTTAATTCATATCAATTGAATTATTCAGTGATAGAGAAGGAAGCGTTGGCTTTGATTTGGGCTTTACAGCATTTCAACATTTATGTTGGTTCAGGTCAACCTGTTGTGGTCTATACAGATCACAACCCGTTGACGTTTCTGAATTCTTTTCACTGCCCAAATCAAAGGCTTATTCGTTGGTCTTTATTTTTACAGGCCTTTTTCCTTGATATTCGACATGTGAGAGGATCTGAAAATGTCGTTGCTGATGCACTGTCGCGGGCTCCTTTGGGTAACTAAATGGTAGTTAAGGATTTTGTTATTTTTTTGTATTTTACAGGGATTGTTGACAGACCCTGTCTTAAGGGGTGGGGTGTGACGACCCATGTGCGTCAGAAGTGGGATTGAATTGCTCCGCCTCCTAATTAGTTTGATCAAGGACACCTGTTGCTGGGTTCCTGTTTGGCCTTTTAAAAGGAAGCAGTATAACCAGCCAGCGGGGGGCTGCACTTGGGACTTGGTTTTCTTTGGTTTCTGTTTACTTTTGTTTTATTTCATGCATCCAACACTCATACAGCCCATTTCATTTTCATGCATTCACTTACTCTACACTACTGATTCTTGACTGTTTCATGCCACATTGTCTTTGTTTCTGGATAGTTCTATTATGTTAATAAACTTTATGTATTATTTGCACTTTCTCGTGTGTCCCTGTTTTTGTTGCGCCCTTTTTGAGCCATGGGGCGTAACAGCACCCTATCCAGGGTGTACCCCACCTCATGCCCTAAGCCTCCTGAAATAGGCTTCAGGACCCCACGACTCTGAATACAGATAAAGCGTTATTGAAGATGAGTGAGTGAGAGTGTATTGATATACAGTACAGAGGCCAAATGCAAAATCAAAGTAAAGTATTTTTGTTCCAGAATTTATGGACCTGGCTGTATATTTAGAGAGGACTCTGTGTGGCTTTGGATGTCATATGCCTTTCAATAGATAAAATTTTTGATGTATGAGATATAATGTAGTGTCAACAGTACAGTGTTGTTACTCTATTCCAGTGTTAACTTTTCCTTCTGCTTTCCAGACTGTGCCTTGTTGGTTTATTTGCACCTGTTATTCATATTATTAAAAACACTGAAAAATTCAAGGCTTTAACAAAGTGATCATATGCAAGTTGTGTAACAGATCATTTGCGAATAACTTGGTTCTTGGAGTCTGCTGAACTGTGATGTAACAAAAGCAGTGACTTGCGAACAGGATTAATTGAATCCAGGATTAATTGGGTACAGTGTCGGAGCAGAAGCTGAGGAGACAGATTGCCGGGAAGAGTAGCATGGTGAGAGTGTGGATCATGTCATTAATTAGCAGTCTTTAATGCCCCTGTGTATGTGCCATGGTGTCAGGAATTAGAGGAGGCGATGATACAGGTGCAGACATCCCTTGCATAATCATAGCATACAACATACTGTACATACAAAACAATATCAGCATTAGAACTATGAACAGGAACTGTGGTACAAAGTAAATACTAATACATTTTATTACTACTAAGATGCATGACCAATAAAATCAGATAAAGCATAACTTAAATGCATACCTGACTGAACACGAATCAGGAGGTAAGGAACAAAACTCAAAACATGTGCACACGATTACCAGCATGTGAGAAGTGGGACTGATGAGAGCTGTAGTCCAGTGCTTTCCTGTTGATTCCTTGACACCTTGGCACCTTAGCCATGATTTTACCATTTGTTCCTCAATCATTTCAACAATTGACTTTTGAAGATAGGAAGAGAGGAAAATGGAGACATAAGGAAATGGTTGAAAAGTGAAAAGTTATAGGAAAGGGGGCCTCCGAGTGGCGCAGTGGTAAAGTGATATATCATCCAGAGATCGCGAGTTCGATTACCAGGTGACGCTGTATCCTCTCGCAGGGGTGGGAAGAGGGGTACTTAGTGCTCCCACATTAATTACGGCTCTACAGCCAACCAGGGGTCTGTTAGCTCATGGAAGCGGAAGGAGCGGATAGCGCTGTCCTCCGGGTGTGTTACACCGCCCCCCACCGGTGCATGAGCGAGCAGTTTGAAAAACACGGGCAGTGAAGGCACGTGGTTTGGAGGAAACACGTGACACACAACTGAGGTGTAGTAGCTTAATGTGGGAGCTCCTATTGATGGGGAGGAATTGGACATGACTAAAAATAGGAAGAAAATCGCCGGGGGGGGGGGTTATAGGAAAGGGGAATGTTACAAGTGTGATGGAATGCTTTGTGTTTTGGGGTATTCCAGTTTCCTCTTACAGCCCACACATACACACACATACACACACACACACACACACACACACACACACACACTCCCACTCTCACTCACATACAAATGGGCAATTCAGAAACACGAAGTAGCCTACCCTGCATGTCCTTGGGCTGTGGGAGGAAACTGGAGTACCTGGAGGAATCCCACAAAGCAAACTCCATGCCCACAGACTCGAGGTGGAAGTCAAACCCACGACCCAGGAACAGAGATGGAAAGTAACGAATTACATTTACTCGCGTTACTGTAATTGAGTAGTTTTTTTGTGTATTTCTACTTTTTAAAGTAGTTTTAAAAATCTGTAATTTTACTTTTACTTAAGTACATTTTAAATCATATTCGCTACTGAGTAAAAAATAAATGAATGAAAATGATAAAATAATAAAAATATTATGCTTTGTATAAATGCTCCATTGCGCCGCGTGTGTGTATCATGTCCTGGTCGCGCGCCGCTCCAGACTCCACTCCAGGTTTTCTGACATCGGCAG
The DNA here is from genome assembly GCA_030522415.1 of Channallabes apus. Taxonomy (NCBI): domain Eukaryota; kingdom Metazoa; phylum Chordata; class Actinopteri; order Siluriformes; family Clariidae; genus Channallabes; species Channallabes apus. The sequence goes on from CM060118.1 coordinate 20,556,924, forward strand.
CTTCCTGACCTTCCACACAGTCGCTTCCGCCCTGAGTGACGTCATCGACTAGCGCGAACATATATTAACCGGAGAGACGCGGGAAAGATGAAAGAGGTTGTGATTTTGGCGTTTTGATATTTGGTTGTGTATTCTGGTTTGACTTTTTGCCTCCAATTGACTTTGATTATTGCTTTGTCCCTTTGGTTTGGTTGGTCTTTGTATATATTTGTAGATAATTTCACTGTTTTTGGTTTAGGGAGTCCGGGAAGGTACCTGTATTTTTGTTTGTGTGTTTTTTTTTTTTTTTTTTTGCAGGTAATTTAGCTACTAAATATAAATACCATTTTGTTTATTATTTTGGCCTGGGTCCATCCTGAGTCTGATCCTCCTCCTGGTGTGTGTGTGTGTGTGTGTGTGTGTGTGTGTGTGTGTGTGTGTGTGTGTGTATACAAACCTCATTATTTCATCAGTTAATGATTGGATCTAGTTCTTTCTGCCATATACCACCATTTCCATACAGTTTAAAATAGAACCCTGAACCATTCTTTTGCTGTATGACCCTAGACTGGGACGTAACACCATATTTAAGTGACCACTTTGATTTTTAAGCACAAGAAAGACAACAGCTTTATTATGCAAAGGTGTTCCTTCAGTTAAAAACAACTAGTTTGAGATTTATATCTGCTCATCTTTTTTGAACTACGCTAGAATGCCTCATCCCACCCCCGCTGTTAAAAAAATAAAAATAAAAAAGTAACTCGGTAACTTTTACTCTGAGTAAATTTTTTAATGAACTACTTTTTACTTTTACTTGAGTAGATTTTTATAATGGTAACTTTACTTGTACTTAAGTAAAATTTCACTGAAGTAACAGTACTTGTACTTGAGTACAAAATTTTATTACTCTTTCCACCTCTGCCCAGGAAGTGTGAGACCACATGGCTAACCATTATACCGCCATGCTGCCCACCCTGATTAACTCATTAGTCATAGCATTCGTAACACTGTACATCTTTAAACGCAACTGATTCAACTTCTCAACTGATTCTTCTCAGACCAAGGCCTTCATGGACTACAATCCTGTGGGAATTATGTGATTGACTGGTACTTATGGAAATAGTCTTATACAGTGTTTAGAGTATTTTTTTGTTTTTTTTAGTGTTCATTTACTTCAGTCATGTGTATTTAAAGAAGTCTCTTCACAGGCTCTTCTGACATGCTAGTGCCTTTGGCAAGCCAGAATCTTGGATTCAGTTCCCCAGTAGTTGTGCGTAGCATTGTTGTGAAATGGGAATAAATACAATGTTAATCAGCATTGACATCCAGTGTCCTTGGACTACAGAGGATTCTAGATGGATGGATTATGTACAGTATATACCTTATCCTCTGTAGGGTCACAGCGCCCCTGGAGCCCACTAAGCACAAGGTGGGGTACACCCTTGATTATGCCAATCCATCACAGGGTATAAGCATACACTCACACACCCAGTCATATACACTGCAGGCAAGTAGGAAACGCTAATCAACATATAGTGCATGTCTTTTTCCTGTGAAATAAAACCGGTGAAAACCAACATTTCCCAGAAAGAATAAGCAGACTCCATGCCAGGTGGCCATGCTTTTTTGTTAGTCAATGAAATAAACAACTGATTGTGTGAAGAAATATGCCTTTGTACATGTTTTAATAATCATTTAAAATGTATTTTATATCATTTTTATGATCCCTTTATATCATTTTTATTATCTCCCTATTGTGTTTCATAAAGGCATTGTCAAGTTTTACAATATATGTATGCCATATTCACCCTACGGAACCCTGGACTGTTCATAAAGAGAAAAATATACATATTGAGGCCATGTTGAATGCCTATGCATAATGACGTGAAAGTCTTTTTTTTTTATAAATGATTTCATTTTGAGCACTTGGTGTAGGAAAACAGTCTTCCTCCTTAGAAAACGTAATTACTTATTTTTTGTTTTGTCTGATTACATTTTATTGTTATATTTAACTTTAATATATTTATGCTAGATTGGCACCCTGTCCAGGGTGTACGCTGCCTCGTGCCCTAAGCTCCTAGCATATTGCTAGCTCCTAGCATTCAAGTGCTGCAGTCTTTTTCACAAAAATATCAGCCGTTTACACACAAAATCATCCTCATATTTCCTCACAGTCTTAGTGTTGACTCGGGTGCCAGATGTTGGCAAGACTTTAACTGGATTTCTTTCTTGGCTCTTAGGGAAATGACTCTTAAGTATTCTTCATTAGATGCAGGATTTGGCTCTTTCACCGCATTTTTTTTGTCTCTAAAAGTTTCTTTAAATGAATTGAGTAAAACTGCTTGTTACAGGAATGTAGCCTGTGCCATGCCAACATTCTGACACGACACTAGCACTTCATATCAATGTTCAGTGTTCGGCCAGTATTGTCAGCGAAGAATGCTGTATTAGCTGTTTGTGATTCAAATTGTTTACAGTTTCAAAATATGTTTCCGAGTTTTAGTAATATCTGTACCCTTGTTAAAGGCTCATTGACAAGTTATCTCATAAAGATGAAGAAATTAAAAGTTAATTTTTTAAAAGTAGAGATTCTTTGGTTGAAATGCATACTGGGTTTGTGGTTACTTTATGTACATAACCTTGGATATACATGGGCAGTATATCAACTATTCCAGATATGCAGATATAGTTTAAAATAGGATATAGGAGAAGACAATACCGACTATATTATTATAATGTGATATTGTGTCACAGAACTTGTTTCAGTCATGAAGCCACTGACAAACACTTTTTGTCAAGCTCCGCCCCCTTTCTTCCTTGGTGTACGAAAACAGTCTACCTCCTTAGAAAACGTAATTACTTATTGATATTTTTTTTCTGATTCCATTTTATTATTATATTTAACTTTAATATATTTATGCTAGATTGGCACCCTGTCCAGGTGTACCCTGCCTCGTGCCATAAGCCTCCTGGGATAGGCAGGTCCCCGCGACCCTGAATACAGGATAAAGCGGTATAGAAGATGAGTGAGTGAGATGAGCTATTTGTGCTGTTGTTGTTGTTGACAACTGAAAGAACGTTCTCAGAGACAAACCTACATGTATTTTAATATATGCCGATATTATTTAATGTTAAATATGCATGTGCTGTAGAATGTTTCAAACTGGAAATAAAACCTCGCCATTGCATTTTATTTTGTTCTCAATCTGTTAATTGTTAATCTGTTTGTTTGTTAAACTTGTTAATACTGTAGGAATGCTCATGACAATTCGTCAATGCACATGGCTTTGGTTTTTGAGCTATATATTGTGTATCACTGTTCAGTCTGAAAATACAGAGATATATAACTTTGGCCCATATCACTTACCCCTGTTACAGTATATATCTGAGTGGACGACTGCCAGTGGGATTTCCATGAGACTTCCTTGGCAGATAAGCAATAGAAATGCTGACACCTTGTGATTGCAAAATTAACCCCACTCGGAAGGCAAGAAGAAGAAAAAGTAATAAAGAATATTTACATTATATAGATTATATGCATAATGTCTGGTTGTTCACATACGCCAGAGTGACTCAGGTGGCCCGAATCAAGTATCATCGTATGCATGCCCTTTATTTTCCACAGTCCAGAATTTTAAGAAACACTTAATCTATTGATGCTCTACTGGGTGTAAAATTGTTCAAATTTTTTATATTTTTCCAGAACAAGGATAAGAACTTAATAATGTTGTTTACTCAAGCTCAGCATAGAGCACATGATATGGTAGCATCAGATCTGGTGAAGGTGGATGGTGTACACCATGTGCTTCACAACAACCCACAGTTCAGAATCATCACTCGGTATTAGTGGGACCTGGCAGTCACTTTCTGAAAGTGTTTGACTACTCAGGGTGGCCAGAGCACTCTCTCATCTGCAAGAGTAGATAACCTGAAAGGTCTATTCATGTGATAGCGATATGTTGGCTTGCTTTCCTACCTTTATTTAGCTTTCAGGTATTTCCAAAAGTCCCCCTTCAAAATACAAGGCATTTCTTATTAGAATGCAAATTGTCTGAGATAAAAACATTCACTGGATGTGTCAGGGTGCGTGCACACTACTAATGCCATCCAGCCAAATCCCCAAATGGTCTCCTGTGCAGCATTATCATTTGTTACTACTGGAGTGAAAAAAAAAATCTTATCCTAGACAGACATAGAACATCTGCATATGTGTCTGCTTGTATTTCACACTTATGTCTAACATTATTTAAAGTTCATAAAAGGTATTCTCAAACAGTCAGAGAGTTAAATTATAATGAGTCACTCCAGTTGAGAAGGACAGAACCATACACTAGATTAATTAGGACATATGTTTTAATGTTAAATGTGTAAAGCAGATGATGCAATCATAAGGTGTGCTGATGATAATGAGTCTGGTTTGGTTTTATTTATCGAAGCAGCAGAGACAATATCATAATATAATAGCAGTCGCTGATATGACATTTGAAAAAAGGTATATGAAGGACAAGGCCTTTACTACGCTATTTCCCTAATTACTACATTTTCCCAGCTTAATCTATTCATGATATTACCCGAGCAATTATAATTTTGTTTTATCTTTATTGCAATGTAGCAAATATGTGGCTTCATCTATTATTACATTCTTTTATTTGGATAAGTATTTCATTAAAATATTTATCAACTTCTCTGTGTTTTTATAAGTTTTCTGTGGCATTTTTAGACATAGACAATGAACGGTGTTGTCCTGGTCAATGAACACAATATATTCAAAAAGGTACGGCCAAAAAGAACATCAAACAGGGCAAATGTTTTTTTTTTTCCACAAAAGCATCAAAACTTCTGTCAAAAAAGTGTTTATCTCTTCTTTTGGTAGAATGCTGGTTAAAATCCCGAAGATGCCATAGTGATCTGTGGCACTCTGTCCCAGAGAGCATAATTAGATTTGCTTTCTAGGTAAGATAAATGCCATTCCTCTCTCCCAACTAAGTCGGAACTAGACTAGCCATTCGCAGGAGTATGAAAACTCTTGTATAATTACAAGTGCAGTAGGCATGCTCTCCCAGGGACATGACTGACATTCTCAAAACATGTAGTGTGTAGCTTTGCATGTCATTGAGGAAGAATGTGTCATCATGCTCTCAGATTGGATAGCTGTCATGTACTGTAATAGTGATAGTGAGTTGGAAAAAAGTCTTCAAAATTGCATCACATGCAATGAATTATAATCTTCTTTTCCAATACGGTGTATAGAGTAAGAGGGTTTGGTAACATCGTGTTGTTAATCTTTCCATTCTGAACAGGTAATTGTGTTGCTTACAATGAAAGGTCTGAAAGTAAAGACACAGGGCAGAAGTTACTGCATTTAGAGGTAATGTTTTTTATTAGCAAAGCAAAAAATGTCCTTTCATCTACTCTATTACTCTCAGAGTTTGAGTTCTGCCATTTGGTTAAACCTAAACCTTATCCTTTGTGTGCACTAGTCTATACACTTATACGCTTTTCCTTGGATTTTGGACTGTGGGTATAAAATTTGTGCTCATTCATCCACAAAAGGAGTGGTGAGGTTGGACACTGAGGTCAAGCTTACAGTGGAACCTTGGAGTGTGAGTAGCTTAGTCTTTTGCAAGACGAGCAAAAATTTGTAATAAATTTTAACTTGAAAACGAGAGAGGTCTTGACATACCAGTAGTACACATGCACTTAGTTTGCCGAGCATCACTTGATCACAACTAAGCCAATTGTCGCTCTCATTCTCGCCCTGCACGATTATGGGTGTTGCTTCCAATGATGTTCGTTAAGGTTGAGGACAAGCATCTGCATTTATCACTGGAGTTCTTCAGCACCAACCTTGGCAAAATCATGTCTTTATGAACCTCACCTGGACTTTTGCACATTGACATTTTAACGCTGAATGTTTGAGCCTCTTAAGTCCAGAAAAGGGAAATATTAATCCAAGAACATAGAAATACATTCTGGACAGTGTTTCCAACAGTATAGAGAAGACCCACATGGCTATGTCATAATCAGGTGTCCAGATATCTTTTCCATATGCTGTATATTAGTGGTTGTCCTGGGAATTCATGGGGTTTGAAGTTATTTAAAGTAAAGCATCATATAAGAAGTGATAATGAATAAAATACCCAAGGGATATTCTGCAATAAACTATATTGTGCAACTTTTATTATTATGTTTGTTTGTGTAATAAATGGAGCTACAGTAATGCAGCTTCAATAATTGATAATCCTTTTTGCAGTATGGGATTTTCCAGTTCTGACATTGCCATCAGCTGCAGTGTGCAAATAAGCGTAAATCCCTCCAGACTTACTGTACAGAATCTCAGATGTGTTAGATGACTGGCTGTTTTAATGAATTAAAGGATTTGCAATGTCTAGGTAAGGGACACAATAATGTAGGCTGATCTTTAAGCATGTTGCATTAAGGTTTCATCAGTATGTTTAAATAGATTGCAAGCCTTGCTATAGATGTAGCCTATTGCAACATAACTTTGTCCACACTAAGCCAGATGTTAGTCAAGTCCAATCGGTTTTAATCTGTCCTTTTTCAGTCACTCAGAACATCTGTCTTTACTGGATGCCTTATGAATACTGTGTTGGAGCACCATAGAGAGTCTATAAATCACTCATTTTTATTTATGTTTCTCTCTCTTTGTCTTGTCTCAGTTTGACAGAGGAAAAGTATAGCATAGCTTGCTTAAGATAGAATAGCTGGAGTCAGAAGCTCCCTAGGTCATACAATCAACATACAGATCTGGATCCTTATCATTTCACTACCCCAGAGCAAAGGAGAACGGCTTAATTTATTTAGGGGGAGCTATGATCTCAAACCCTTCTATCCATTTTCACAGGTTATTTATATCTAACCTAAGATAGCTCTGTGCACTCCTTTCTAGAGCTCTATGGGATGCCTGGCTGGCAGGTACAGATGTGGGCTGAGATTTCTGCTCAGGATTACTGGCAATGAACTGATGATTCTTGTATTTCTTTTCTTGCATCAGCTATTGTTGCCAGTGTCTTTTTAAGGAAGTTAGGATTAATATATCAAAAAATGATCAGTGGCACCATGGTAGCTGTAAGTTATCCTTGAAATAGGTTATTACAGTTAAAATTTCAGCTTCATACTTAACACATCATTTCATTTCATTCATTTTCGATACCGCTTAATCCTGTGTTCAGGGTCGCGGGGGACCTGGAGCCTATCTCAGGAGACTTCGGGCACTAGGCGGGGTACACCCTGGACAGGGTACTTAACACAACACTAAAGCTTAATTGACAACAGATGTAACTTTCCTTTGATTTGTGTAACAGAGATCTGGTGCCCATCACTTGGGTATGACATTATGGGTGTGTCTGTGTTGCTGGTTTGTACGCAGCAATATATTTTTGTGCATTGGGCTGTTTCAATGTTAACTCGTTGAAGGCTGGTCATTTTGATAAAGCTGGGGCTTGAGTCTGGCGGTTTAGCAGCTTGAAGGAAGTTGAAGGACATGTCCTATTTGTTGCCTGCAAAAAACGCAAGTGAGGCCTTTATTCATAAACTCTCTTTCTGCTCTCCAGGTCAACGTCATTTAGCCTATTATAACTGGGCCAGAACGTAGTTATGTATAAGCACTAAAGAGGTCCCAGTGGTCTTGAATGACCCATTACAATTTGTCTTACAATGAATTGTAAACATTTAACATTGTGTTTTGCAATTTTATTATACGAACTCTGTTGACCTGTAGATGATGCTGATGTTATTCTGTAATATTCCAAGCCTGAATTTAACCTGTAATTCTTAAATCTTCTAATTGGTCTGGCATCCGTAAATGACATATGGTTAGCGTTGTTGTGTGTTGTGTTAATGCAGTTTAAATGAGATTCATCATGGGCTCTTGAATACACTCATTATGGTCATGCTTCAGTGCACTGTTCACTGCAAGAGGACCAAGTCTCAGTGTTTCTGCCTCTTTAATGAATAGTGCTGTCATCAGTGTGTCCCAGTGCTGGCCAACAGTATCAATTCAAGCCTGTTGTTCTCAGAGGAGAAAGAAAAACAGACAGCTGCATTTCATTGTGTTCTCTTACATATGGCTAATTTTCTTCGGTCTGCTGTAGTTGGTTATGCTGTTGTGGTCTTTTTGTGAAATAATTTTTAAGGAGAAATCAGGGAGCAAGCATAAAGCACAGGGTTAGTAACAGCATGATCATCAAGAGTTAGTTAAGTCAAGAAGAGGAAAAAGAAGAAGAAGAAATAGCATCATAAATAATTATGATCAACGTTTCATCCTTCTTTCTTAAATTCAACTTCAACCTAGTCTTTCATATACAGCAATTAACTTTAAATTAAGTATAAGGAAAATGTTAAATGAAACACAAAATAATCAACAATAAAATGAAAGCTCAGTACTGAGACATGAATACATTAATATAAAATTCCATGTTTTTACAGGACACATTACGGAGGAAAGTAGAAAAGACTAGAATAGAAAACATTACACTGTTATATTAATGAATCATGTGTTTAAGCTTAATTTTACTTGGTTAATTTGGGTTGGCAGTGCTGGTCTGTGTCTTAAGTTGGCTCAGACTTGATCAGGATCAAGATGGCCACCCTATTGTGTATTTTGCCAATTTTATTATTTTGTCATGTGTGAGAATCATTAAAAAGAGCCTTGTTATATGACATGATAACTGAAATGACTAATTTGCTCATGTTTTGAGAAATCATGGAGATGCAGACATAATTGCAGCAGATGCTGATTTGGCCACCATGGCTAGGTTTGGTAGAACATGTAACTAGCTGAGACAGGATTAGTTTAACTTGCTGTTTAAGGTGCCACAATTTGTTAAGCATACTAGGATCAGTTAACCTTCCTATTTAGGGACAGGATTAATTAAACTTTGATATTTAGGGGACGGATTGGTTAACCTTGCTCTTTAGGGGCAGGACTGGTGAACCTTGGCATTTGGGGTGCAGGATTAGTTAAAATTGGTATTTGGGGGGCAGGATTGATTAACCTTGCTAATTAAGGGCAGGCTTGGTTAAACGTGGTATTTGGGGAGGCCAGGATTGTTTAAACTTGTTATTTTGGGGAGGCCAGGATTTGTTAGTTTGCTCTTTTGGGGGCCAGGACTGGTTAAACTTGATATTAAACCTTAGTTATTTTTTTAACTCTACGAGACTGAACATGAGAGTGAAGATTTGTCTTTTATGAGCCCAACAGGAGCTGCTACCACAAACCCAGTTCAGTTTGTAGGCCAGAGTTTATCTATGCAGCCATCAAGGTGGCATGCTGGTTTTTTGAATGGCTTGTTAACAGTAGCAATGCTCAAAGAACTGAGGTGCCTATTTAGCAGTTGCAAGGCAATCAGCAGGTGACAATCAAGCCTGTCCCAGTTCGATTGTCGTTATTTCTGCTTAAACGTGGTGGAGGAACCTAACATAAGGTTATAATCTTACTATCTTATGGATGAAACTAATGTGTGTAAGTTGGCAAAAGCCTGAACAACAGCCTTCAATATGCTGACAGTTACAATGCAGAAATAGCTGCTCACATAGAACATAGTTCTTCACATCATTTTGTTTTTATGCACAGTACGTTCTCTAAATATAGCTATTTATAGCTATTAAATTGTAGCTTACTTGGAATAATCCATAGGACATTAAGGATTTCATGGTGTCAAATTTTCAGAATGGTGTTAATGATGTATCTCGTTGTTTATACAGTACAGTATATACTGTATGTCATATGGTAAAACATGGGAATGGCAGAACATGCATGTACCGTGGACTGCCTAGTGTTAATACAAGATACAAAGAGAAAGAGTAATGTAAAAACATTAAAGAGGTTCTTCTTGGCACAGTTGAAGGACAACAGAAAAGAGTATCAATTTGAGGAATCTACCGCTCTTTTAGTGTTTGATCATCTGGCTGAAGATTGAATGCTGTTATACAGTGGAAGAACAGCCCATTACATTTGTTACCAACCCAATAGCATACTGTCAAGACAGCAGTTTCATAATTTCTTAAAAATTTTCAATCAAAACTAACAGTAAAATATTTCCATGAATCCAGATGTTTGTGCTTTCAGGTCTCATGAAAGTTGGAAATGTTAATGGTCTTACATACTTTAATTATATAATAAAGACATTCTATTATTTTAAGGAAGAAAGTATATTATATTTATAAAGAACACAGTAGTTGTTTAAAAACTTATGATTAAAATATCTCTTAATAAAGAGAACTCTCTTAATTAAACAGTTAAGAGCTCACATAGTGTTGAATAGATTGTCTCACAGCAACCATAAATACATGGCAACAGATTCAAAGAGACTTGGGGGCAGAATATGGTATAAGCGTATAATTTATTTAGGGGTTGCAATCCTTATGGACACAAAAAAGAACCTGGACAGTCGATAATATAAAAGAAAAAAATCTGCTTTTGTATTGGAGTATTCTGACTATAAGAATTATTATTACTTAAACACCAAACATTATGTGTTAAATTGGGTTATATAATGTATGTTAAACCTTAAGTTTATTTAAAAATTTGTGTTTTGATTTTAGCATTTTTATGGAAGAGTTGATTAAACGATCGTCTTTGAGGTCAGATTACTCTATACAATTATACTCCAATCCCCAAGTCGTTGACTCATCTGAGGGACCACTGCGCATGCTACTGTACATGTTCAAGTTCAAGTTCAAAGGTTTTATTTTCATTTCAACCATATACAGTGCGCATGTGAGTGGGTTATATGTGTAATGATTCATGCATTTGTATTTTTTCAGGTGTACATGAGTTCCCTGATGATATTTTTACAAATCAGGAGCGAATGGAAGGAGCTGTGGCCCTGCACATTGTTGGTGTAAGTGTCCCTCTTTTTGTTTTTCCTGTCTGTATCTAAGTTGGTGTTTGTTTGCCTTTGACACATATTCTCTGACAAGCGTAGAGTGATCATATAGAAAGCTAGAGATTCCCAACAACATAAAGTGGCACCACAAACCAGGTACATCTCAGTTTGAGACTTGCGTTTGAAATTATTTAATAAATCCTTTCGTATCCACTTTATAACAGTTACATCAGATACATCATTACTAAGGGAATGATGTCGCAAAATGTAGAACTCATTTGTATTATTATTATTATTATTATTATTTGGTCAACAACCAAAAAGAACCACACAAACGTGATCATGTGTATCTGTGCCGTTTCTTTGCCTACTGTACTTGACCCTTTTTTTTTTTTTGCTCAGTCATGTTTGTATAGTGGGTTAAAATGAAATTAAGTTCAGTTCATCATATTGCCTAGGTTGGACTGAAAAAAAAGAAATGTCATACTATACTGCACAATCTTGAGCCCTATACAGTATGTTTATTAAAAAACAGCAGAACAAAAAGTGGTTAAAATGTGCTGAGCTTTAAGGGCAACATCACTTGTTTCTTTATGTTTGGGGATTGGTCAGAGTTTCATGAAAAAAAAACAGTCTTACGCTCACCTTAAATATAGGCTAATACATAATATACAGAACACATTCTTTACATAGTATGGTAATATATTTTTTTATATAATTAAGTTAGCATCGTTCTGCACTCCTACAACACTAATGCATCTCATTTTCTTGTTTCTAAGAAAAGATAATGTCCTAGTTACCTTTACTTTAGTCTCTACATCAGACTCCAAAAGAATAGTTCTGTATTTAGTTTATAAATTTATGATAAATAATATTTATTTATTAATTTATTTATTTATTTATTTTTTCATTTTTTCACATTTTATCTCAGACATAGAAACTTATTTTCAAGAAAACTGAAATTAACATGGATGCCTTGAATTGATTTTCTGACCTGAAAACTACAGTGAAAGATTTTCACAAACTGTGAAGTTTATGGAAAAACAACTAGGTCAATGTTGTTTCCACCAAGGAGCACGTTTATAGGAAAGGAATGTAAGAAATTGAGCTTTAGTGGAACAATTTAGGAAGATGAAAAGGCTAAATGGCTGATACAGTGATATAGTGATATTTTCACAGACATAACTTGTCATGAAAATTTCACCCTTGGGGGGCGGGGGGCTTTGGGTGGGGGGGTGAGAGTAATAGGTTTATTTGAAGGCTCTGCCACTAAGAAATTATATTAATATATTGAGTTGGAGAGATTTAGCTTAGGGAAATCATGGTCCTGCTTGTATGGCTATTTGTAACCCTTTATAGAAATACTAGTCCTTTTTCCAAGATGTTTTTTACTTTTGTGATTTTTGAAAAAGGGTAATTATTTTTCCAGCGTACATATACAACGTATAAAATTAAAGGCAGATTTATTTAATCAAAATGATGTGCAAAAATACAAACATACTTATTTTCTACATATGAGTTTTTTTGTTGTTGTTTGTTGTTTATTTTGCTTCCCTTTAGGTACTGATACTGGCATTGACTCTGTAACCCAAAGTGCTTCATGCTCTTCTACTGCTTTCTGAATTGTTGTATTCAAGATGTAGCTGCTGATTGTAGGTTTCTGCAGTTTTATGATTTTTAGATTGGTTCATATGTCCTTACATTTTAAAATGTTCACAACACTGGAGTGTGCGGCCTCTCAAAAAACGTTCCTTTCGCAGTCAGGGTGTGTGTATTTGTATGTGTGTATTTGCATATGCAATTTGCCTAAAACATAACTCACATGGGTTTACAGAAAATGAAATCACTTCACTTCTGCTTCGCTGCCTTGCCGCTTGTGTTGTTTGCTTTCGGTTTTGCAATTTTAGTTTCTTTAACAACTAAACAAATACATATCTGCAGAGCAGGCAAAATGTTGTCCAGAACAGAAAGAGCTGAGTGTGATTTATCGTAGGCTGTTCTGTGCAGCTTTTCCATGGTTTACATCTCCGACATCATTGTTCTCTCTCTTTCCATCTGGCAGTCTTTTTTTGACATTCATTCAGTCACACTGTTGGCAGTTCAGAAATGTTAACAAATGGCTCTAAAACCCAAGCAGGCGGTGGGGGTAGGATGGCAACTGGCCTTTAGAGAGACAAGGACAGAGTGAATAGTGTGGCTTAGTCAGTGAGACTATGTGGCTGCTGTTAATTACTGTATGCAGAGGTGCAGATCACATTGTGTTTTAAATGATATACAATTATTACTCTTTAAGGGAGAAGTTATTTGAACACAGTCGTATATGTTCTCTTTATGTCTGAATCTGTTTCTTCTCAGCTCCTAAATCATGCCACAGGTTGATTGGCTATTCTTGATTGTTTCGAGGTATGAATGTGTAACAATTATGATCGACCATGAATCAGAGCAGGTTAAGGTAGTTACTTAAGAAAAGAGTTTGTCACTTGAAGAGCTTGCTACTCGCGGCAGGGGGGGAATGTTAATGAAAATGAAGACAACAACAAATTTTCTAATTAAGTGCTTAAGTGCTTTATTTTATGAAGGATAAACTGAAAGTAATGCAAAAGTGGGAATGACATTCAGCTTGCACATGTGGGTAGAGTAACTCTCATAGTCTCCATCACAAGTGATGCATTTGTTGAACCCAACTCTTAACGCCTCTTTGAAAGATCCCTTTTGTCGCTGTTGATGGTCTCCCACTGAGTGGTTTATCATCAGTGTTGGTTTCCCCCTCTTTAAACGTCTTCATTAAGTTGCGCACATTGCCCTTGTGAATGCTGTAATCTCCGCAAACATTCTGTAGTGCATTGCTTGTGAAGAAACTATGTTGAGTTACTGTATAGAGTTACTCTATCAACATGCACAGTTTAAATTAACTATACCATTTAAAACTAAAGTTTTGCCCACTTGTAAATTACTTTCGGTACCCCTGAAGCAGATAGGGTTAAGGGCCTTGCTCAAGGGCCTAACAATGGCAACCTGGTGGAGCTGGGGATCGAACACAGATCTTCCGATCAGTAACTCACTGCCTTAGCCTTCTGAGCTGTGAAAGTCTTTATCACTGGTCAGTAGTGCTGAGAATTGGTCTGAATACATACACTTGGTGTTAACGTTATTAGGAATACCTGTGCATCTGTATATTCATTCCTTATCATATGGCAGAAATGAAATGCAACAATTAAAATCATGCAGTTGCAGACTACATGCTTGTCCTTTATTATTCATATCAAATATTAAGTAGAAGAAAAAGTGTGATCTTTGTGATTGTGGCATGCTGGCTGGTAACCCATGGGCTGGATTGGGTATGTCAGAAACTGCTGCACCTCCTAAACGCAACACAAAACCTTAATTGAGTGACAGTTCAGAGAGTGGAAATGCCTTGTTCATTTGAGAAGTCAGTGGTAGATGGACAGATTCGTAAGTGCTGCCACAAAGGAAAGTGTAATCTCTCTTTTACAACTGTGCTGAGCAGCAAAGGACCTCAAAAAGCACAAGACATCAAACGTTGAGGTGAAGGGGCTACTGATGATGTTATGTATTGTGCTGCTGCCACATAATTGGCTGATTAGATAATTGAACGAATCTGCAGTTCTAATATAGTGGACAGCTAGCGAACAGCACAGTTTAGTAGCACCAACCATAAATAAAACACTGGCATATGAATATGTGTATTTAAATTTCTACATGTATAGATAAATGCTCCACCGCCTCACATAGAAACCCTGCTGATGCCATTATGTCTTTGAACAAACAGATGTCGAACTAATCCCACATACACACATGTCCCTGCTGTGTGTGTGTGTGTGTGTGTGTGTGTGTGTGTGTGTGTGTGTGTGTGTGTGTGTGTGTGTGTGAGAGAGAGAGAGAGAGAGAGAGCAGGGCTGATATAACCACACATTCTTAGAAATGGCCCATGTTTTCAGCAGGAGTTTGAAAACTTGTACATGTGAGGAAGAAGTTCTTGGCTGTATGCTTGCAGCATATGCGACCCTTATTAAGCTTTCTGCATTGCTATGATGTAACTTATAATAAATAAATCACAGACAACAAAGCCGGTCTAATTCCTTATGTAATATTTCCATGAACTGTGGCATGTCTGATCAGGAGCAACAGTCTGTTTGAGTGCATCTGTGTATCAAGCTGCTTTTCCATGTTGGATAACAGACCACTCAGCAGCTTGTAAATAAAGTCCACAGAACAGATACTGCATGATTTTACGTCCACCATTTGTCTGATTTTAATTTATATTGATATTGATGTGAATTTTTCAGAATATTTAGTTACATTTACATGTAAGCATTTAGCAGACGCTCTTATCCAGAGCGACTTACTTTTTTTTATTTATTTTTTTATAACATTACACATCTGAGCAGTTGAGGGTTAAGGGCCTTGCTCAAGGGCCCAACAGTGGCAACTTGGTGGTTGTGGGGCTTGAACCTGGGATCTTCCGAACCGTAGTCCAATGCCTTAACCACTGAGCTACCCCTGACCCCCTGTTCCCATCATTGCCCTTATAAAAATACATTTTACTGAAAGAAAAAGAATAAAAATATTCAAACACAAATATGATGTAAGTCTCTTGAATTTTATGCTCAGTATTTAGTGAGTAAATATGATCAGAGTATACATCATAATTAAAGGGGGCGAAAAACAGCAGTGATCATCCTGCCGACAAAGCAGCAACCAAGTGTATAGAGTGAGAATTTTGCCTTATAGTGTCTGATGTCAGTGTATTTGCTGTTCATTCTGTACACATGATTGTATTGTGTTCTCCATTTTTCTAAAGGCCATGTACATGTTCTACGCCCTGGCCCTGGTGTGTGATGACTACTTTGTGCCATCCCTGGAGAAGATTTGTGAGGTAAACAATCAACTATAATTATAAATCGTATGATTTAATTCCAAACCAAATCATTGATGTTATTTGTTGTCTGAAAGGGTATACGATTGTTCATGAGGTAGTGCTGCATGTATGAAAAAGAAGAGATTTTCCAACCCAGTTTTTCCAAAATGGTGCTTATTTTAGGGCTAGTCTCAATCCTCAATCCTCTTCCTGCCAGACACAATTCCAAAATGGTATTTTTCATCTCTTTGAGCAAAGCTTTAAATGTCCCATTTTCTACAACCCTTATAACTATTTTGTGTGCAGCAAGCTAGAATGAATTCAGTTAAGTCACGTTAAGTCTAAGTCTTTATTTGTCACATATATGTTACAGCGCAGTGAAGTTCTTTCTTCGCATATCCCAGGGTAACTGGGGTCAGAGCGCAGGGTTAGGCATGAGACAGTGCCCCTGGAGCAGATAGGGTTAAGGGCCTTGCTCAAGGGCCCAACAGTGGCAACCTGGTGGAGCTGGGGATCG
The DNA here is from genome assembly GCA_030522415.1 of Channallabes apus. Lineage (NCBI taxonomy): Eukaryota > Metazoa > Chordata > Actinopteri > Siluriformes > Clariidae > Channallabes > Channallabes apus. The sequence continues at coordinate 20,573,149 of CM060118.1, forward strand.
ACCCGCCGATCTTGCAGTTTCTAAAAAAAATTAAACAGAAGGGTGACATATCACAGGATTAATGGAATCTATAATAATTAAACACTAAACCCTACCAAAAAAGATGTCCTCCCCCCCAAAAATGAAATGCAAATGAGTATGATGACGATAACTGCGCATGTCCTCATGGTGTGTGTATGGCAAACTAGAATTAACCATATAGTAGTATGACTAGCTGGGAAAGAAGGAAAGAGTTAAATATGGACTAAATACACCTTAGCTTTGTCAGATGGGCAAAGAAAACTCTATATAAGTCTCCGTTGAACTTTGGAATGTATTACTGAATGCAGCAATGGTTGTGGAATTTAGCCCCTATTATTTGCATTACACTCGCGTTCCAGGTGACAAACTTGTCACAGTCGGTGTACAGAGCAGGAAAACTTAAGGCAACTTAAGAACTGTAATAGTTATATGCTATATAGACATATGTCAATGTCACTGTCTTTGCATGGCACATTTATTCATTTGTTTTATTTATCTATTTATTAATAATGAAGGCTGATTTGGCACCTAATCGTACCTCTTGATAATGTGTTTGTACTCGCATAATTATTCTGCCGTTCCTGTAGTCCTGACTGCACCAGCGGTAACAAAAATACCAAGAAGATTTCTGAAAGACCCCAAATCACAGTGTGTCTTAATTAGTGCCATGCTAATTATTGTATTGTGTTCTTTCTCTGTGCTCTTCTTTGTGTGTGTGTGTGTGTGTGTGTGTGTGTGGGTTTGTTTTAGCGGCTTCATCTCAGTGAAGATGTGGCTGGAGCCACATTCATGGCAGCCGGCAGCTCAGCACCTGAACTCTTCACCTCTGTCATAGGTAAAAAAACTGTTGCTGTCCTGCTTCCACGCTGTTGATGCTTATGCTTTTAATGTCAGCGTGACTAACTGGATACAGTGTGTGATTTTTAACTGTGCTGTAAACTCTCCTCCTTGTGTCTAGGAGTGTTTGTCACAAAGGGAGATGTGGGAGTAGGGACAATCGTAGGTTCTGCAGTCTTTAACATCCTATGCATCATTGGAGTGTGTGGGATCTTCGCTGGGCAGGTAAACAAGACCCGATGTATATATTCATATTTGGGTTTATTCTTTGCACAGGTGCATAAATCAAGACGATGGCATGAATCCCATCCTGCAAAACGGCACTTATGTTATACATGTGTTGTACTGTGTTTACACATGACGCATGACAGTAAAATACGGCACAGAAAGTAAATACAGAGCAGAGGATAATACTGTAAGATCGGAGCCAGTGACAGTGCAGTGGAGTGATACACACACACTTATCAGGATGTAGTAAATAATGAATCATTCAGTATTACAAAACGTACATGATTAACTTGCTAGGTGATACTTACTGTAGCTTGAGCAAAATGGGGCATCAGTCAAGTCAAAGAAGGTAACGGCTCACCAAACGTAAATACACAGACTTACTGACTGAAGAAAGTCACTAGAAATCTATTCGGCTAAACCGCATCAGAAACTGCACCCTATTAGCTGTACAGTGCACTAGTTTGATTATTCTGGCATTTTGTACCCATGTTTAAAAGCATAATGGAGAATACAGTGTACAGTATCTAGTACACTCTAGAAATTCCACAGTGAACTGCAGTACTAGTGTCAAAATGATCTACACTAGTAGGTACACAATAACCATAATGCAATTTCCCATTAATGTGACTATGAGCATGATCATGCTTATGTTATTTTTTATCATTTTAATTTCTTGCTTTCATTTCTCTGTTAAACTACTAACCATAAAAACGAGAGAAATGCATTTTAACATAACCATGCAAAGCAAGTTCCAAGCTGTAAAAGTGTATAGCGTTACGGTACCATTGCGAGCATTTACCACTGCTTAAAATGTATGCCTCTCCTTTATATTTTTACATTTCATTACATGTCCTCTTTTTTTCCAAATGCCATCTTTGTTCATTCTCGTCTCTTCTTCACTGGTATCCACGCTGGATTTGGCTGCACCGTGCACAAAAAAACACTTTACCCCCAAAAATTTAATAATCTCATTCAGTTTGATCGGCTGCCATTTCAAAGGGCTGAATGTGTTATTTCAAAAGCGTAATTCTCTCCTGGACTGCTACACACACATGCTTAGTTGTAGTGGACACAATGTGCAGGTGCGATTATGCGTCCATGTGTAATGGACATCCTGTAAGACATAACGATTTTTCCTGACCCTTTACATATTATTAACACTATGACATTAAAACTGTCATGGTGTAAATAATATGCTGCTCTGATACCTACAAGTGTGTAGCTGTGTATAGAAATATGTAAGACATCGATGGGAAAAGTCACATGACACAGCCTAGACTGCAGCAACATTAGCCTGCTTGATGATTCATCTGTAAAATGATTGTTTACCACATCTGTGTTTAAACTGCGTTGGAGAGGTACTATGAGGTTTCATTGAGTCAGATCATTGTGGTATACGTAGTGGCTGCCTATGAGGATTGTACTACAGTAACACATCTGTGTCTGTATCTGTTCCAAGGGTTCATATACAGTACAGTATACTGTATGTTCTTGTATACTGCATGCATTTAAACATAAAGTGGCCTCAATCAAAGCATTTGAAGCACTGTGTGTTTTTTAATCTCTTTAATGGTGGTATTATTTTGCTTATACTTGCTAGTGATACTTTATAAGGAAACTTGTTGTATTTTCATGGTTCTTTAGACCTGGCCGAACTAGTAGTAACATAGGAGGAAAGAGTGAGTGCTGTAAATGTATGGCTGTAAATGGATCATTCATTTTAATGAATGCAGTCTTTCTTATCCCACAATGTTCATATCTGACTGCGCTTTTATTTTTTTCACCTTGATGCACACCTCTAATCTCAACTAGATGTCATTTAAATCTATCTGGCAAGATTTCTTAAATGAATGAACGAACGAACAAACTAAATCAATTATTAATAGTGCACCCTCTACTAGAATCTTTATCTCTTTTATAATACACTACTTATTAGGGGTCGAGGTAGCTCAGTGGTTAAGCCATTGGACTATGGTTCAAACCCTGTGACCAACAAGTTGCCACTGTTGGGCCCTTGAGCGAGGCCCCTAACTCTAAACTGCTCAGATGTATAATGAGAAGAAAATGTAAATCACTCTGGATGGGTGTCTGCCAAATGACTAAATTACAACTTATTTCTTCAAAGTACAGTAATATATCCATCTTCACATATATTCGCAGTATGATAAGTTTTCATATTCTCTGACATTCTTCTCTCGTACCCTCGTCTCTACATATAATGTCTTCTCTCCCTTAGATGAAAACAACAGGATGTTGAGTAATCTTTCTACATTTTAAAGTGCTGAGACCAGCTTTCTCATGTCCTTACTCATCCTGGCCACATTCCTTCTCATTCACATGCACACTCAGTAAGATAAACACATACACCCACCCACACACACACACACACACACACACACACAAGGAACTGACCTCACAGAGATAGGACTGCCTGGCAAAGGTGCATGAAATGCCGAGCAAGTGTGCACAGTGCGTGGTGTTAAAAGCCGCTTCCACTGCAGTGCAACCTCTGGTCGCCATGGCAACGCTCACAGAGGCAAGAGGTACCTGGGTTGCCGTGGCGCACCACTTCCGCCACTCAAACGTCGACTTCGCTGCTTTATATAGCGAGCACACCAATAACGTCAGCATTACACACTTTTACAGCTGCTCCTTCTCTTCACTCAAAACATCCTAACCGGAAGTGTGGATTTATATGGTCCTCACTCGCTGTATTTTTAGGCGAAGTACTTCTAAGAAACCACGACGATTTTCACACACACACACACACATACACACAATAACAGATTGGGTATGACTGCTGCCTGGCTCACGGATTACATAAATTGTCTGAATAACGGATTAAATATTTTTTTTAAATAACAAAATAACTGAGGACTTACTGTAAATGGCGGACCTGACAGGTTATATTACTCGTTACATCAAAAAAGTAATCCGAGTACTTTAACACGTTACTTTGTTACACCCAGCACTGTTCTGGACTGAATCATGGAGATGATTCATTTTTACTGATGAAATATTTGTGTTGTGCTCCATGATTCAGGTGTTAATTTGTTAATCCGTTTCTCATGAAACTATTTCCAGTTGTCTGCCACACTGATGTCAAAGTTGTGTTTAATAGGAGAAAAAAAAAATAACGTTTCACATTTCACAGTGATAGAAGTCGGGTTTTGCTGTTAGCCCATAAAAACATGCTTTTTTACCTCACCCTCCATATTCTTGTGGTGTTTGTCCTCATATCAATGAGAAATACATGCATGCTTGTACTGTACACACATGCACACAGATGAAGAGGTGAAAGACATGGACAGACTAAAGGACTGATAAAGTGCTTCTGTACCAGTTTTGATCTAAATCAGGTCTAAATACCATTAATATCAGTGACTCATTGAATGTCGTTGTGGGACATTTATGAAATTTTTGAAAATGGCAAAAGACCAACATATCAGTGTAGGAAGATTAAAGTTAAGACGTCAGCTCATAATTTCATTTCAAAATAAATCTTGAAAAAATGCCATTGAAGATAATGTGTTAATTATAAAGATTTAGAAGTAATTTCTCCTTTAAGTGTAGGCAGTCATGGCTGTGTGTTCAAACGTGATCGCAATGTGATATATGCTGTGTGACATTTAACTACGCATACTTTCACACACTCTCTCTTTTTTCCTTTTTTTTCTCTCTTTTCTCTCTCATTCTCATGCAAACACTCACTCACTCACTCACTCATCGTCTATGCTGCTTAATCATGTATACAGCGTTGCAGGGTAACTTTGGGCACGAGGCGGGGTACACAGGGTACCAATCCATCGCAGGGCGTTTACACATATAGACACACTCATTCACACACTATGGGCATTTTGGGAACGCCAATTAGCCTAATCCGCATATCTTTGGACTGTGAGAGGAAACCCAAAGACCCGGAGGAAACCCACCAAGCACGGGGAGAAAATGCAAACTCCATGCACAAAGAGATAGGAATCAAACCTGGCCGGGAATCGAACCCGGACCATAGATGTGGTAGGCGACTGTGCAAACCACTAAGCGACCATGCCACCTCTTTTGTAACCGTATATATAAATTAAAATGTCTCTCTCTCTCTCTCTCTCTCTCTCTATATATATATATATATATATATATATATATATATATATATATATATATATATACAGTGGTGTGAAAAACTATTTGCCCCCCTCCTGATTTCTTATTCTTTTGCATGTTTGTCACACAAAATGTTTCTGATCATCAAACACATTTAACTATTAGTCAAAGATAACACAAGTAAACACAAAATGCAGTTTTTAAATGAGGGGTTTTATTATTTAGGGAGAAAAAAAATCCAAACCTACATGGCCCTGTGTGAAAAAGTAATTGCCCCCTGAACCTAATAACTGGTTGGGCCACCCTTAGCAGCAATAACTGCAATCAAGCGTTTGCGATAAGTCTTTTACAGCGCTCTGGAGGAATTTTGGCCCAATCATCTTTGCAGAATTGTTGTAATTCAGCTTTATTTGAGGGTTTTCTAGCATGAACCGCCTTTTTAAGGTCATGCCACAGCATCTCAATAGGATTCAGGTCAGGACTTTGACTAGGCCACTCCAAAGTCTTCATTTTGTTTTTCTTCAGTCATTCAGAGGTGGATTTGCTGGTGTGTTTTGGGTCATTGTCCTGCTGCAGCACCCAAGATCGCTTCAGCTTGAGTTGACGAACAGATGGCCGGACATTCTCCTTCAGGATTTTTTGGTAGACAGTAGAATTCATGGTTCCATCTATCACAGCAAGCCTTCCAGGTCCTGAAGCAGCAAAACAAACCCAGACCATCACACTACCACCACCATATTTTACTGTTGGTATGATGTTCTTTTTCTGAAATGCTGTGTTACTTTTACGCCAGATGTAACGGGACACGCACCTTCCAAAAAGTTCAACTTTTGTCTCGTCGGTCCACAAGGTATTTTCCCAAAAGTCTTGGCAATCATTGAGATGTTTTTTAGCAAAATTGAGACGAGCCTTAATGTTCTTTTTGCTTAAGTCGTTTGCGCCTTGGAAATCTGCCATGCAGACCATTTTTGCCCAGTCTCTTTCTTATGGTGGAGTCGTGAACACTGACCTTAATTGAGGCAAGTGAGGCCTGCAGTTCTTTAGATGTTGTCCTGGGGTCTTTTGTGGCCTCTCGGATGAGTTGTCTCTGCGCTCTTGGGGTAATTTTGGTGGGCCGGCCACTCATGGGAAGGTTCACCACTGTTCCATGTTTTTACCATTTGTGGATAATGGCTCTCACTGTGGTTCGCTGGAGTCCCAAAGCTTTAGAAATGGCTTTATAACCTTTACCAGACTGATAGATCTCAATTACTTTTGTTCTCATTTGTTCCTGAATTTCTTTGGATCTTGGCATGATGTCTAGCTTTTGAGGTGCTTTTGGTCTACTTCTCTGTGTCAGCTAGCTCCTATTTAAGTGATTTCTTGATTGAAACAGGTGTGGCAGTAATCAGGCCTGGGGGTGACTACAGAAATTGAACTCAGGTGTGATAAACCACAGTTATGTTATTTTTTAACAAGGGGGGCAATCACTTTTTCACACAGGGCCATGTAGATTTGGATTTTTTTTTCTCCCTTAATAACGTAAACCTTCATTTAAAAACTGCATTTTGTGTTCAATTATGTTATCTTTGACTAATAGTTAACGGTTTTTGATGAGCAGAAACATTTAAGTGTGACAAACATGCAAAAGAATAAAAAATCAGGAAGGGGGCAAATAGTTTTTCACACCACTGTATATATATATATATATATATATGTATGTATATATATATATATATATATATATATATATATATATATCTTTCTAGATGTGGAGACACCCCAATTTGCAGCGAAAGGTGGTTTTACTAATTATTGCCTCAGGGGGTGCATGCCACACTTTTCAGATATTTACACATTTTTTTTACTTAACAGTTATGTTCCACTTGGTTTGGTCTATCACAAAAAATCGTAATAAAATACATTTACAGTATGTTTGTGGTTGTAACGTGACAAAATATGGAAAAATCCAAGAGGTATGTATTCTTTTCCAAGGCACTGTATATTTACACTTGGGCATTTGGCAGACGCTCTTATCCAGAGCGACTTACATTTTAATCTCATTATACATCTGAGCAGTTGAGGGTTAAGGGCCTTGCTCAAAGGCCCAACAGTGGCAACTTGGTGGTTGTGGGGTTTGAACCTGGGATCTTCCGAACCGTAGTCTAATGCCTTAACCACTGAGCTACTGAGTATATTCTGTGTGTGAGAAGTACATAACATACTCATTTTGTTCACTGAAGTAAAAACTCTTTCCATGTGCTAAACATCAAACTGGTCATTAGATTACTTTGCTCTTGGTTCTTCACAGCTCATTTGGATACTGTAACGTCACCTCCCCTCTCTCTTCTTCCCATGTCTGTCCCTGGTGTGCAGGCCGTGCGTCTCTCCTGCTGGACGTTAATGAGGGACTCGATGTACTACACTGTCTCAGTGGCCACTCTTATTGTGGTGAGTAGAGGCTCTAAGTGGTTTCTCATGCTCCTCTGAAGGCTGTGACTCTTCTCACACAGCAGGAGAAGAAAAGCAAGCAGCTTACCCTGGGGGGCCATAACCTAAACTACACGCCTCTTATTTACACACTCAGCACGGTAGCTAGAGTCGAGCAATGCAAACACTCGCACGTATCGCATTACGTGAACATAGCGGTGTTGCTCTGAGTTATATGAAGTACTGAGTTCTTTTTTTTATAGATTAAAAACGTATGTTGTCTAAACAGTAATCAGCATTGCAAATTGTATTTACTAATTGTAAAACAATACACTCCTAATACATAAGTCAAATTATAACCAGGTTATGATCTGTCAGACTCATTATTAAAACCTAGAAGGATAGTGCTGAAGGATCTTTTTGCCGGAAAAATGTGATCAGAAGGAAATCATGAATGATGGTGATCACAGAGCACATAAACGCTAGATAAAGTTGCATGTCAACTAGAGAAATCACAGATATTATACTGAATCATGCATATCATGTCATACATCATATACATATTGGCCATTGTAAAAGACATGTTATGCAGGCAGTGCTATGATCCGGGATTGCTTCAGTTGGTCAGGTCTAGGCTCAGAAACATTATATTGCAATAATAAGTCAGCTGATGACCGCTGAATGTACTGAATGACCGTCTAATCTCATCAATGCTTTTTTTCCCTCTGATGTTGATATTGTAAGAGTGGTTATGGGAGCATGATGAATTATTTTCACATATGAATTGTCTATTAAAATAATGGTTAAAATAAATAACAGGATGTTCAACTTTTTTGGTGGGTCCAGACAGCATATATTGTTTAAATTAGCCATATGATTAAAAATATTCACCTTAAACCCACTTAAGTTTTAGGATAGGATCTTGTGTCCCCAAACCCCCTCTGGCCTCTTGGGGATTGTAATCAGCAGGACTTCTGAGTGTTGTGTCTGGCAGGGAATCCTTTAGGTGCCGTGGATTGCAGGGTGGGGCCTCTGTATATCTGTATATTGTACTCATTTGTCTCATACAATCCATGGATGCTCGATCGGGTTGGGGTCTGGGGAGTTTGTAGTCACAATCTCTCCTCTGAACATGTCCAAACCACCTCAATCTGGCCTCTCTGATTTTGACTTTATCTCCAAAACATTTAACATGGGTTGTCCCTCTGATGAACTCATTCTCAAAGAGAACCTCAACTTTCTCAAAGAGAATATCTACTGATATATTCACACTCTTTCCTCTGAACATGTCCAAACCACCTCAGTCTGGCCTCTCTGACTTTATCTCCAAAACATCTAACGTCCCTCTGATGAACTGATTCTTGATCCTATCCATCCTTGTCACTCCCAAGGAGAACCTCAACATCTTCAGCTCTGCTACCTCTAGCTCTGCCTCTTGTCTTTTCTTCAGTGCCACTGTCTCTAAGCCGTAGAGCATCGCTGGTCTCACCACTGTCCGCCCTGTACACCTTTCCTTTCATTCTCGCTGATACTCTTTTAGCACACACCTGACACTTTTCTCCACCCATTCCAACCTGCATGTACCCTTTTCTTCACCTCCTTTCCACACTCTCCGTTGCTCTGGACCGTTGACCCTAAGTACTTAGAATCCTGCACCTTCTTTACCTCTGCTCCCTGTAGCCTTACCGTTCCTCTTGGGTCCCTCTCATTCACACACATGTATTCCGTCTTGCTGCAGCTAACCTTCATTCCTCTGATTTCCAGAGCGTACCTCCACCTCTCCAAATTTTCCTCCACCTGTTCCCTGCTCTCGCTACAAAGCACAATGTCATCTGCAAACATCATAATCCATGGAGACTCCTGTCTTACCTCATCTGTCATCCTGTCCATCATCAGAGCAAACAAAAAGGGGCTTAGAGCCGATCCTTGATGCAGACCCACTTTCACCTTGAACTCTTCTGTCACACCTACAGCACATCTCACCACTGTCTTACAACTCTCATACATGTCCTGCACCACTCTAACATACTTCTCTGCCACTCCAGACTTCCTCATACAACACCATAGCTCCTCTCTCGGCACCATGTTGTACGCTTTCTCTAAATCTAAAAAGACACAATGCAACTCTTTATTACCTTCTCTGTACTTCTCCACCAGCATCCTCAAAGCAAATACTGCATCTGATGTACTCTTTCTAGGCATAAAACCATATTGCTGCTTACAAATGCTCACCTCTGCCCTTAACCTAGCTTCCACTACTCTTTCCCACAGCTTCATTGTATGGCTCATTAGCTTTATGCCTCTGTAATTGCCACAGCTCTGCACATCTCCCTTGTTCTTAAAAATCAGCACCAATACACTTCTCCTCCATTCTTCTGGAATCCTCTCGCTCTCCAAGATCTTGTTAAACAAACTAGTCAGAAACTCTACTGCCACCTCTCCTAAGCACTTCCATACCTCCACAGGTATGTCATCAGGACCAACAGCCTTTCCACTCTTCATCCTCTTCAACGCCCTTCTCACCTCACTTTTATAATAATTGGTACTTCCTGCTCCACAACAGTCATGTCTTTTACCCTTTGTTCTCTTTTGTTTTCCTCATTCATCAACTCCTCAAAGTACTCCTTCCATTTTCCCATCACCCTCCTGGCATCTGTCAGTACATTTCCATCTCTATCTCTAATAACTCTAACCTGCTGCACATCCTTCCCATCTCTATCTCTCTGTCTCGCCAACCTGTACAGATCCACCTCACCCTCCTTACTGTCCAGCCTAGCATACAAGTCCTCATATGCTCTTTGTTTGGCCTTTGCCACCTCTATCTTCACCTTACACTTAGGGTTGGGTATCGTTTGGGTTTTTTTCGATACCGGTGCCAAATCGATACTTTGAAAACGGTACCGGTGCCAAAACGGTGCCTGAACCGACACTTTTAAGCCACAAAATTATAGTGGATGACTCAAGAATTAATTTTTATTGAACAAAAAATGTTATGCTTAAAATTTAACAATATATTAAAAGTTTAAAGTATATATGAATATGTAAGCTTCAAATTTTAGCAATTATTTTGCAGGAATTTCACCATATTTGCCTTTTCTGGCAAAATACGACACCTTTCCTGACTTATTGCCCTGCACGGGACATGTATAGCCTTCTTTACAATGGTAAATGGGGTCACTGTTGTAGTGCTACTAGTACAGGCTGGAAAGCCATAATTATAAACAGAATCCATGTTACATTAGTTTTTTACAAATCGTTTGACTATTTGTTAGCATGAATGCAAGATTTGCATTTTGCTATTAACATTACATTATCCTACTACTAACCTGCGGAAAGGCTGCTGACGTCATCATAATCGGTGACTCCTTTTTGCTACAGTTGGTGTGACTGAGGCTGAGGGTCGTCCACACTGATGGTGCCAGCTGTTGTCCGCAAGAAAACACGGTGCCTCCGTATGCTTTAAACTTTATTCCGTCTGCCCTCGAATGTTTCAGTCAGAGGTGTCAAGTAACGAAGTACAAATACTTCGTTACCTTACTTAAGTAGAAATTTTGGGTATCTATACTTTACTGGAGTAATTATTTTTCAGCCGACTTTTTACTTCTACTCCTTACATTTTTAAGCAATTATCTGTACTTTCTACTCCTTACTTTTTAAAAACGGCCTCGTTACTCTATTTTTATGATCAGAACGCGCAACCCCCCCCCCCCGGTCGCATGATAAGAACGCGCACAACGCCACGCCCCCGTCACATGATCAGAACGCGCACAACGCCCCCCCCGTCACATGATCAGAACGCGCACAACGCCTTCCCCCCCGTCACATGATCAGAACGCGCACAACGCCCCGCCCCTCGTCACATGATCAGAACGCGCACAACTACACCCCCCCCCCCCCCGTGCATGATCAGAAAGCGAGACCTTAATGCTTTTGTCGCCCCTCACGGTACTTTTACTTTTATACTTTAAGTAGTTTTGAAACCAGTACTTTTAAACTTTTACTTAAGTAAAAAGCTTGGGTTGATACTTCAACTTCTAAAGAAGTATTTTTGAACCCTAGTATCTATACTTCTACTCAAGTAATGAATGTGAATACTTTTGACACCACTGGTTTCAGTAGATTTTACGTGTTTCCGCCTTTACACACAACTACTGTGAAACATTTGCTGCACGTCGCGGTGTCGGAATCCTTTCTTGTGAAATACAGCCACACTTTCGACTGTTTGGTTTTAGGCATTTTAACGAGAGTTGTTTACTTTAGCATGCTAAGCTATCGGTAGACCGCCTGCTGCCGTCAGAGCGAGTGTAACGTTAGTTACTGCATTCACGCGCATGTCGGATGGTCTCTCATTTCCGGATGATTTGTGCTTTTAATTTCTTTAATTTAATCTAATAAACTATTAATCTACAAAAATATATGAATATAGAGAACAAATATTTCAATCGACAGTTCAGGCATTTAAGTGGCACCGAAATGAGGCACCGAAATTCGCATTCAGTGTAACATTCTGTTACACTGCATCTCCCTGTACTCCTGTCTACTCTCTTCAGTCCTCTCAGTGTCCCACTTCTTCTTAGCTAGCCTCTTTTCCTGTATACACTCCTGAACTTCCTCATTCCACCATCAAGTTTCCTTGTCCACTTTTCCCTTACCTGATGATACACCAAGTACCCTCCTACCTGTCTCCCTGATCACATTGGCTGTAGTTGTCCAGTCAACTGAAAGCAATTCCTGACCACCCATAGCCTGTCTCAACTCCTCCCTGAAGACTACACAACATTCTTCCTTTTTCAACTTCCACCACTTTGTCCTCTGCTCTGCCTTTGTCCTCTTCACCTTCCTCACCACCAGGGTTATTTTACACACCATCATTCTGTGTTGTCTGCAGTCACTAATCTCTTTCAGATTACAACGTCCAAGTTTACTGGTATATAATTAATAATCAATATTATTCCATTCATCTGGTAGGGCACTGGTGGCTCAGTGGTAGGTGTTTCGCCTGCCATGCGGACGGCCCGGTTTCGATTCCAGCCAGTGCCCACACCCCAGCCACTGGATACAGTGCCGGTCCCAAGCCCGGATAAAATGGGAGGGTTGTGTCAGGAAGGGCATCCGGCGTAAAACCTGTGCCAAGTTGTAGTGCGGACTGGATATTCCGCTGTGGCGACCCCTTGCCGGGAGCAGCCAAAAGACCAACAACAACATTCCATTCATCTGGTGGTTGCGTTAGTGTTATATCTGATCATTGTATACTTCATGCATCTTCAGTAGGGCATATACTGTATAATAATGTTGTGTATTATTGCCCCCTGGTGTTAAATATAGGTCAATGACTTGTATTTCTTAAGTCTTAACATCATTTCCCTCTTTTTTCCAGTTTATCTATGATGAGAAGGTTACATGGTAAGTCAGTGTCATATATTCATAAACTTCAGGGCTTCTACTTTTGTAAATTATAATGCATCAGAGTGAACGCAGCTTCACAGTGTCATATATTTCTTCCCAGTAGGCTTTTTTTCCCACTTAATTTTTCCCCCTTTAAATTCGAATGATTAATCAATGAATAAATTAATCAGTGCTACAAAAATATATTTTCATTTTAATCGAAGGTTGTGTGTTGCACTTTAAAGGTGGGAATCTCTTGTCCTAATTTTGATGTACGTGGTGTACATTTTAATAATGAAGTAAGTTTTTGGTCTTTTTCTAACCAAGTCAAATTAAGAGACATCATAATAATTTTTGCAGAAATATACATATCATTTGGCATTTATCGCTTGTGTGTCAATCAGGTGTAACTCGTATGTGGTGCACTATTTTGAACGGAGGAAGAAGAAAGCTACAAACCTGGGAAATGGTACGGCGAGCAGCACAGACCTTGATGATGGATGTGATGCTACGGCTGTGCTACTCAAAAAAGGTAATAATACAGCTAATGTAAAAAATGATGTTCTCATTAGTAAAAGGTAGTTAGAATAATGTCATTAAATATAGATATACTCGAATGAGTAAAGGGGAGTACGGAGGGTGGTGGTACTATGATGTATTATCAATTTTCTTCTGTATGCAGCGAATTTCCACAGGAAGCCGTCAGTACTGATGGTGGATGAGTTGCTGTCTGCGTACCCACACCAGCTCTCCTTCTCTGAAGCTGGCATGAGGATCATGATCACCAGTCACTTTTCTCCACGCACACGACTTACCATGGCCTCCCGTATGCTTATCATGGAGGTCAGGAACACACTTGCATTTTTATAATTGAGTTAATTTATTTATGATAACACCAGATTAAAGTTGATATTGTTATCGTGTGTAATCGGATAATTTAAGAATACACCATTCACTGTATGTATACTGTACATAGAAATATATGTACACTATACAAATATTTGTTCATTTGCATCTACATGATAAATTTTAAAAAGTCAGCGATATCAGGTAAAATGTGTCATTTAAACTTACTAGTTTTAAAATTAAACACCTAACTAGTAAAGAATTTCAATGTGTTGTTCAGTTTAAATTTGATCTTATTCAAAGATGAATATGAAGAAAACATTTTCATTTTATTGTCAGATATTATCAGTTACAATATAGTACAAATCTGTAAAGCTATACAATTAGCCAATTCTGTAATGCAAAATTCTCCCCAAAAAAGTTACAGGTTTATTTTTTCCCTTGAAAATGTTTTTTTATAAACATGTTTATATCTAATAGAGTTGGATGATATTCTATGATATGTGTTAACCATTTCCTAGTAATACTCTATTTGCATGCAAAAACAGACATGTGCTGATGATATGGCAAAATTCATCAATCCAAAAAACCTATTGTAAAAAAAAAAAAAAAACGAAACTAAGTAGGAGCAAATGTGTTGTGCTGGGTGGAACAGCAACAGATCAGTGTGTTTTGCGTATGCTTACAGAGGCAACGTCTCATCAACGGTCATTTCAGTAACGGGGATTCTGAGGTGATAGTCAAATTTCCTGTAAGGCGTGGAATGGAGAACGGCATTGTGGGTGTAGAGCGAGGCCTGAACACATGGAGGAATGGGCATCGTGATGATGACACACGAGGGGCAGATCCTGGCACTGATACAGAGAATGAGAATGAGGATAACGAGAACAATGAGAATGATGAAGAGGAGGAGGAGGAAGATGAGAACGAAGGACCTTTTATTCCTTTTCACTGTCCAGGTAGCTTCTAATCACCTGATTAATCACAGAAGCATATTTATTGGCATTTTCTTTTCATTGATCTGCTATGTGTGCACGTGTGTGTGTGTGTGTGTGTGTGTGTGTGTGTGTGTGTGTGTGTGTGTGTGTGTGTGTGTGTGTGTGTGCGTGCGCATGCATGCAGGGGGCATGTGCAATAAGGTGAAGTGGCTATCGGCATGGCCGCTGACTCTGCTGCTTTTCTTTACGGTGCCAAACTGTGCCTCACCTCGCTGGGAGCGATGGTTCATGGTCACCTTCATCACCTCCACTCTATGGATTGCTGGCTTCTCTTACATCATGGTGTGGATGGTGAGAGCATATACTTCCTCTTGAATTTCTGTTAAATGATTCATTTATTTGTTTCTTTTCTTTTCTTTTTTTTTAAACACTTGATGCTACTTTCTGTCCAGGTGACAGTCATCGGCTACACTTTGGGTATCCCAGATGTTATCATGGGCATTACCTTTTTGGCTGCAGGCACCAGTGTCCCTGACTGCATGGCCAGTCTTATTGTAGCACGGCAAGGTGGGCACAAGAGTAACGAGAAATGGTCAAGAAGATAACTAAACTTCTTTTATGGATAATCTTTCACATGTTTGCTTTCCATCTAAAATATTCTTGGTCTTTGTTAATAGTTGTTGCTGTGTTAAGAGGAAATTTACGTCCTGAAGCACAAATATATTTATGGTCAAATTGAAATTATGTTCTCAGTCATTCTCGTGCTAAATTTTAGTTCAATGCTGTATTTAAACACTTCCTGTGAGAAGTGTTTGTCACAGTGACACCACAGGGGCACAATTACAATGCTGGTGCAGTTATAATGACATTTAATCGCAGGGGGGAAATAAATCAGTTATCTTAAACGTATACCAATAAATAACATTTAGGTTTGGCTGCTAGAAATCATTTCCTTAATATTTTCCTGCCACATCATTCATTCATTCATTTATTCTCTGTAGAATTATGTGGGGTAATGAGTCTGTCCCAGTGCACTTAATCACACTTCAGGCTATTTGGAAACACCAATCAGCTTACAATGCATGTCTTGGACTGATGGTGAAATCAATGACCCCAAAGGGGAAGAACATGCACACCCTATGCACACACTACCAGAGGAGAGACTCAAACCCTGAACCCTGGTTCAGTGTTTGAGTGCTCACCATTGAGGCTCAATCAAAGGCTCAATGACAGGCTCAATTTCATGTTAACGAGAAATCTAACATAGTAGTAGCAGAGAAAGCAAACATTAAACTCAATCATCCAGAATGCAATGCAACTATACAATCAAAGAGTGACAGCTTGGCTAGTTGGCTATGTACAGGATACTGAGTTCAGAACAGTACAGAATCTACAGATCAGCAGTGGAATGCACCAGAGTCAAGGATTAAAGGAGTCTCTTTAGGCAGAGATGAATCAAGAAGTACAGTAAATCAGCTGATAGTCAAAGAGCATTGTCGGTAAAGTAGGAAACTGTTACAAAAAATGACAACAGACCTAACCCTAGATGTTCAAACAAAAAAAAATCAGGGAAAAAAATCTTGGATCTCAATGGAGATAATTACACAGTGTAATATGCGAGTTGTTTAGCGTGTATTTTGCCTTCAGGACAATCATTATAGTTCTTCCTTCTACTGTGTACCAGGCCTCGGTGACATGGCCGTGTCTAACTCCATTGGCAGTAATGTTTTCGATATACTGGTTGGTCTGGGCTTGCCCTGGGCTCTCCAGACTCTGGCTATTGACTACGGCTCAATAGTAAGTAATCTCTAGTTTTGTGATATTTTAAAAATGTGATTTTTATATGAAATCCTGTTCATGGTTAGTTTTCCAGCAGCGCTCACATTACAGTCAGAACTTGCACGAAAACTATTCACTTGGTGTAAGAAGAAGGGCGGTAAGAGTGAGCAGAACAACACAGATTTAAAAGAAGGATGAAATTCAATTCAACGGAAAGAAATCTTGTGCACGTCTGTTAAATGGCTTTAAAAGTTCCTGTCCACTCCAGACCTGTTGAGAATGTTCCACTGGTCCATTAAGACAAATACAGAGAGCTTATTTTGGAACTGATATGCAGCTGGTCTGTTTTATCAGTCTGTCAGTTCGTGTAAAAGTCTCCTTGGAAGTTGACTAAACCAACACACATCTTTTGCTCTCCACAAGTCTGTTTTTAACATCCATTTGTTGCGAGCATTTGCCTTTTCCCGAGCAACTTCAACAGATGGTGCGTGTTCACTCATCAGAGCCATATATACTGTGTTATAGGAAGCAAAACAAAAACCAGGGATTGATATCGCTTTTTCAAATTCCCATCCTGGTCCCAGCAGGTCTTGTAGGATGTTCCCGTGTGCAGTCATTAGTATCTACCAAATGTTATCCAAAAAAGGACAATTGTTGATATTGCGATAAGGCACCCATTGCTTAATAATGCACTTAGGGAGTTAAGGTGAACACGTCTGGTCTGATCTTACAACTGTAGCTGGAACAAGGTTTGGCAATGATAGAAAGGTGTCAGAACACACGTGCATCAGGATCAGTTCCCCTGTTCCCAAACAAAAGCACCTGCAGTGGACATGTGAGCATCGGGACTGGAGGAATGATAGAAGGCTTGGTTTGATGAATCATTTTCTTTTATGTTCATGGCCAAGTGCACATGCATTGCTTACTTGGGAAAAAGAAATGCCTCTAGGGTGCACTATGGGAAGAAGGGAAGACAGTGGAGGCCCCCAGTGATACTCTGGGCAATGTTCTGCTGAATAAAATTGTTATGAAGTTATGTTATTTCAAACACAATTACCAAAAACATTCAACCTACCCAAAGATGTTAAAAACACTGTTAATGCAGTGTGATTTTCATGTATTGTTTGAGTCAGTATTGCCTTAAAGACTATAGTTAATTATACTTTCATGCTCACATATGCACATACAGTATGTTAGACTTATGTTTTGCAAAGCATGAATCCTCATCTGGACCACTAGAGGGAGGTAGTGTTTTTTTTTAATAAAGAAAGAAACAATCTGTTAAAGATGTACCAATAAGATGTGCATGAAATATTTTATGTGACTGTACCGTTAAATATTTGTAATAATATATCATATTTAAATATTAATATGTTTACCTAGATTCATCTCAACAGCAAAGGCCTCATTTTCTCTGTTGGACTACTCTTAGCATCTGTGTTTCTCACGGTAAGCCTCAATAATGGATGCAAATAGTTTTGTTCCTCGTGTCTACTTATAAAGTGGTAGGACGTAAGAACTAGAATAAAGCTGTCAAAAGAACTCATGGTACAAGGCTGATTCTGTCTTCCAGGTTCTGGGTGTGCATCTGAATAAGTGGACCCTGGACAAGCGTCTAGGCTTCGTGTGTCTCCTGATGTATGCTGTTTTCCTGTGTTTCTCCATCCTTATTGAATTCAATGTCTTCATCTTTGTCAATCTGCCCACTTGTCAGTGACACCATACTTGGTCACTACCTTTTCTTGGTCAGCTCCATGAGGACTTGTCATTCCTTGTCTAAGGAAGATCTGACCTGTCCTTTCAAAAACTTCCTTCCTTTTTGATCCAGTAAATCCTCCCTTTTTTCCACATGTGATGGAGCATTTGGTCAGTGGCTTTGGCCAGTGGAAAGAGGAAAGGAGAGGAGCACGTGTGCATGGTGGATCTATTCAAAGATGCAAACTTCTTTGACAGGACCGGGAGATGGACAAAGATGACTACTGCCTGGTTTGATGTGAAAGCGAGAAGGTTTGAAATTTTTATATGAATATTAATAACGGAGTTGTTATTGAAATATCAAGAATTTTATGTCTGTGTTTTAACTACATTTGTTTTTATTAGCTGCTAAACTGGCTAAGAAAAGGTCAAACTGAAGACCATGGCCATGATGTACTGAGTACTTATGAATACACAACGATTATGATTTTTCGAGTTCTTAAGAAATTATTTTATGAGTAGCTGAAAGGTACTGGTGACCTGTTATACATATATATATATATATATATATATATATATATATATATATATATATTCTTATGGACAATACGGATGTGGTTGGTCATGTGACTGGAGATTATAATGGGCATTAAACCCAGATTATGTAGTGCAAACTTCCCTCACCAGCTCTGTCTGGATGCTAGGGATTATCAGAATTGGGGATTTTTTAATATGTTAAATAAGAGTGTGTTTACTTATTGAAGAGATGGGAAAGGTAGGAAAGGTTGAAAGATTGCTGTAGATAAACATTTAATTATATTTATAGTTACCTAGCTCTGGACATATTTTCCCATGAAGGTCATGGGGAACATGTAAGTATCAGTGGTACTTGGTAGAATGAACTATTTCAATCAGGGTTGCAGTCCTCTTGCCAAAAGTAAACTATTTATGGTGAAACTGTAAAAGAAAATATGCTGATGCTGATATTAGAGATATGTAAAAAGATGTTTACTAATTATTTTATGTTTTGTCAGTTGCTCTGTATATATGGAAGCAGAGATTTGTCTATTTAATAATTTATTGATATCTATTTATGCAGATTAATTTCTTTATGGTAGTCCTAAAAGAATCCACAGCTGTCCCAAAGAAAAGACCAGTTTCAGCCACGCCTTGTCACTTTAACTTTGAAAGCTTTGTGTCTCATTTATATATTTTTATGAAACTGTTTCAGTATACCAGAGTGGCACGATCGTTGTGAGGGGTCAACAGACAAGTATGTGTACTGTATGTCACACAGTGTTTCTGGTCAGGCAAAAAAATTCTACCCAGAGGGCCATGCAAACCCAAGTAGCTGATTAGCAGGAATGCATCCTGGTAAAATGAAGCTATTAGTAGCTATACGTAGATAGTAGGATTTTAGCAAAAACAAAATTTATTTATGAAAATAGGACACTCTGGTCTTGCAAATAGATATTTCATAGTAGATTGGGTTCAGAAAATAAATTCAAACATCATCTATAAATAAATGAAATCTTATGTGTTTGGACTGCTTTATTACAACCTAATTGAATTGTCTAGTTTGGAGATATCACTTCGAAATATCATTACCATGGATCTGCCTGAGAACTGTGAACAGTGCTACAGCATCCAAGCTTTATTTCATCAGAGGGCTTTAAAGACTCTAGATAGCTGTGCAAATTCAGCTACAGTAACACAACCCTGTGACAAGGCATGCTGTCTGACAGACTATATGTCTGAATATATATATATATATATATATATATATATATATATATATATATATATATATATAGTAGATATATGCACTGAGCAATTTACATGGTCTTACTGTTCATATTTAGAATTTAGCTAATATAAAACTAAAAATCAGCAACATATTTTTATCACACAGAAACTGTTTGTACTTTATAATGCACAATGTTTCAAAAGGTTACCTGCTTTCAAAGTTAGGATGTGCATCAACTTCTTTGATATGTACATAGTGTAGCTCATAAGGTGAACCTTTGATTGTACACTGTTAATTTACCAGGAGTGTTTCTTTCTGTTTAGTTACAGTTCCTAAGTGTCTGCCATATCCTTTTCCTTTACTACTAGAATGATTATAAAATATCATTATAGGTTTGTCATAAGAACATGTGTTGGTGTGATACTTTGTGATTCCCAAAAAATGCAATGGCAGTATTAGCAATAGACCTGATCAATATGCCATTTGTACTTAATGAAAACCTTGGCTTATTCCAGCTAGAATGTGTATTATGGAACTTCTTTTTTTTCTGCCTGAAAGGGTTGTTTAATATTAGTTGGCTAGTTCATTTGTGGTTTTCTTGAAGTGGTTTACTTAAGACTTGAAGGCAAACAGGGTTAGAGATCCAGTTTATTTATAATGCAATAATAATCACTATGTACATCCAGTGTTATTTGTTCTGACAATAATACATTACAACTTACTATCTCAGTCACAAAAAAAAATATTTAGGTGGTGTTTGTAATTTTTTTACTTCTTTATTTAACATCTACACAACAGCGTTAGCTTTGACATTCAAATTAACACTCATATCACTGACTTTCTGTCATGTTACAACCTTCAAAATGCCAGTTACACATTTTTCCTTCTGTTATTATTCTGTCAGAGAGAGTTTTCATGAGCTGTGCTACAAGGCCAGTGCCAGTTAAAGTACTCATGTCATGTTAGTAAGGTACTTTGCTGCTGTTCCTTTATATACACAATGATCATACTGATTTAATCCAAGAACAAGCACAACTCATTATACCATACTTTTCCCAACATGAATCTGATGCTCATCTGCTGGTATTTTTCAATAGAATGAGATCATTTCTGAATAATGAAATGTGATGGTGGATCATTGCTGATGTACATATATACATATATGAAAGTGTATTTATATTTTTTGTTGTTACCTGCATATCTGTTAACTATATTTTCATAGATACTGTATGATGTTTGGGTCCTCATAGTGTTTTAAAGTAAAAAGCCCTTTGGTTTACTAGCTCGCATGCAGATATTTTAATATAGGAAATGATTCTGTTTATTATTATATAATGGTGGGCACTGAAGAAAAGCAGCTGTGGAATTAGACCTCTTAGATCATTGCATGTTTTTCAGGGGAATATTGCTGGATCTATCGATTCTTTAATGGTGGTATCAGTCATAGGTTAAGTCCAAATCAATGGTTTACTATAAATTTGGGACAATGTGAGAAAGAATTGTTTGCTTTATGTACTAAAGTATTTTGTTCAGGTGATTCAAGTGTATATCAGAGTACATTTTTGCTACTCAAACTTAAATAAAAATGATCTTTGCTAAGGCCAAAATTCTTGTTGTACTGATTCTGATCTGACTTTGTGTTATTCAAGTCTACTGTGGAATGCTACAAATGAAACAACTGTGCATTTTATTTCTGTAAATTCACAGAATGACTGTGAATCTTTGACCACAGACACAGAATCTTTGACCACAGACATGGTTAGACTCAGCTGGGTGTGAAAGTTCAAGAAAAGATTGAAGACTACAATATGGCATAGGATGATCTGTTCCTGCTGAAAATAGATTGTGATACTATTTACCAGTCTTATTTTAGTGGTAGCAAAATGTAAGTTCTCTAGTAAGGTAGAATATATACAGGTCCTTCTCAAAAAATTAGCATATTGTGATAAAGTTCATTATTTTCTGTAATGTACTGATAAACATTAAACTTTCATATATTTTAGATTCATTACACACAAACTGAAGTAGTTCAAGCCAATTAATATTGATGATTGTGGCATACAGCTCATGAAAACCCAGAATCCCTATCTCAAAAAATTAGCATATTTCATCCGACCAATAAAAGAAGTGTTTTTAATACAAAAAAAATCAACCTTCAAATAATTATGTTCAGTTATGCACTCAATACTTGGTCGGGAATCCTTTTGCAGATTCTTGTGTCTCTCAACTTTCTCTTCACAATATCCCACAGATTCTCTATGGGGTTCAGGTCAGGAGAGTTGGCAGGCCAATTGAGCACAGTAATACCATGGTCAGTAAACCATTTACCAGTGGTTTTGGCACTGTGAGCAGGTGCCAGGTCGTGCTGAAAAATGAAATCTTCATCTTCATAAAGCTTTTCAGCAGATGGAAGCATGAAGTGCTCCAAAATCTCCTGATAGCTAGCTGCATTGACCCTGCCCTTGATAAAACACAGTGGACCAACACCAGCAGCTGACATGGCACCCCAGACCATCACTGACTGTGGGTACTTGACACTGGACTTCAGGCTTTTTGGCATTTCCCTCTCCCCAGTCTTCCTCCAGACTCTGGCACCTTGATTTCCGAATGACATGCAAAATTTGCAACCTGTAGCCCATTTCCTGCACACGCCTGTACACGGTGGCTCTGGATGTTTCTACTCCAGACTCAGTCCACTGCTTCCGCAGGTCCCCCAAGGTCTGGAATCGGTCCTTCTCCACAATCTTCCTCAGGGCCCGGTCACCTCCTCTCGTTGTGCAGCGTTTTCTGCCACACTTTTTCCTTCCCACAGACTTCCCACTGAGGTGCCTTGATACAGCACTCTGGGAACAGCCTATTCGTTCAGAAATTTCTTTGTGTCTTAACCTCTTGCTTGAGGGTGTCAATGATGGCCTTCTGGACAGCAGTCAGGTCGGCAGTCTTACCCATGATTGCGGTTTTGAGTAATGAACCAGGCTGGGAGTTTTTAAAAGCCTCAGGAATCTTTTGCAGGTGTTTAGAGTTAATTAGTTGATTCAGATGATTAGGTTAATAGCTCGTTTAGAGAACCTTTTCATGATATGCAAATTTTTTGAGATAGGGATTTTGGGTTTCCATGAGCTGTATGCCACAATCATCAATATTAAAACAATAAAAGGCTTGAACTACTTCAGTTTGTGTGTAATGAATCTAAAATATATGAAAGTCTAATGTTTATCAGTACATTACAGAAAATAATGAACTTTATCACAATATGCTAATTTTTTGAGAAGGACCTGTATATATCAATTTTAAGTTAACTGTTGCAATGGGGTTAAAGTGAAAAGTCAGGTCAAAGTCAGATAGAACAAGATCAGGACTATAGGGAGGATGCTTAACACCTCAAAACTAAGTTTTGGCAGTGTGTCAACAGTGCGGGCAGAAGTGTGAGGATGTGAGGCTTTATCATGCAAGATCACAACACTACAACACCCCTAAATAGCAGTTATTTGTGTTTAATGTGAAGTTTAGACTTTAAAAGGCATCTCACTGTAATGAGAATTGTTGATTGTTGATCCTTTGTCCTGATGATGTTTGGCACCAGGTACACCCCCAGACCACAAAAAGACTGCACATTGCTCTTCTTTCGTGCAAATTACCATAAATTTTTACCATACTACCATAAAGGTCCTCAAACCATCACGTGGTCCTTTATAAAAGAATATAAAACATTTAAAGTAAACAGAACATTTTGGACAGACATCATTCATCAAACTCACTTTACTCAATAATATATTCATATGACAGCAGCAACAAAAAACAAAAACAAAAAAACAATGTAACACAATATGAAACATTATATCACACAGAGGAAACAGTTTTGATGTAATAGTTCACTGTTATCCATGGTTCTGTAAGGCAAGGTCAGACAGAGGGGAAATAATTTTTTTGAAGTGTGTACACTGGCCATGAACAACTAGAAATGCAGGATCTCAAATTCAAAATTCTAATTTTATTTGTCACACACACAGTGCGATATGCAGTGAAATGCTTATATGACTGCCTGTGACCTTAACATTAAAAAAAAAACAATTAACAAGAAATAAGAGAAATAAATAGCTGAACTATAAGAAAGTAGAACACAATTTAAAAAAAATCAAAAATATATAAGAATTATAAAACCTATCTGTACAAAAGACAAAATAAATTTAGATGTAAATAAAATGTCCAGAAGTGTGCAAATGGAAATGAATGGAAATGTCCAGAAAGGATCTTTATAGGTTTAGGGGGGGAAACTATACAGTGTAACATTATAGCAGCCTTAAAACTACATAGAAAGCCTGCCAAATAAATAGTTTTTATGGAGTATGTAATGGGTTTGGGATGTGTCCTGAGCTCGCCGCAGTGCTTTATGGGTATTGTAGTGTCTGAACGTTAAGGAAACGTTGCAGTGACGTTGCGGTAACGTGACATAACGTTAGCGAGCCGAAGGCAGTTTGACAAGCACTTCCGCCTGTTTTCTTCGCAAGTCTTTTGTCTTATGTGTTTACCATAAAGAAGAGTGTGTTTTTTTGTTTGGCGTTGTAAAGTCGCGGTGTGTGTACTAGGTAGCTCGGGTGAGTAGAGCGATGGAAGGCGGTCGCGGGAAGAGCTCGAGCTGGGCGATGGAGCGGCGGGTGGAGGGGCTCGTGAACAGACACATGGCAGACATGGCACTGGAGACACTTCAGCAGCGACTCTCCGCCGTGTCCCAGGAAATGAACCATCTGTCTGCTGAAATATCCCGACGAGAGGACTCGAAGCGTGTGGAGGAGGATTCACCGCGTCGGAGTGACACACATTTCCTCACAGCGTCGCTCCCGGAGGCTTACAGTGAAGAACTAGCGGAGGAAAAAAAGTTGATGCCAAACACATCCTCATCGTCATCATCCTCATCCTCAGCAGGTAGGCGGGCTGCAGACAGCGCGCTCTGAGCCTCAGCATGACTGACACCTACTGACAGAGTGGTAGTAAGAACAGGCCCCTGTTTATATCAACAGCACTAGTCTTAATTAGCTAAATGTCATTAATTGGTTAGCTTTAATATTATAAAGGTATTGAAATAAAATATTGAGGGAAAAATTGAGCAGTGGGAACGAAATAACAATTTTATAAGAGAAAGAACTGAGCATGCTGTTTCAGTAAAATTAATAACACGAATTAATAAGTTATACAGGGTTTCCCCAAAAAAATGACATCATTTGAAATATGAATATCTGAGTAACTACATGTCCTAGGGAAACAAAATTAAATAGGCTTCATGTTGAAAAATAAAAGATTTATGTACCAAAATCCCACAGATATAGACTTTATAACCGATTTCACAAAGCTTCACAAATGTTTAATATGTGCACTGCCTGTCAGGACATTGTCATTATCACTGTACAAAAGTAAAACATTGAACTTAGTTTTTACACATCTCGATAAAATTTTAGATCATTTGAGCGAAAATTGGCTGTGTTGTTCGACTGCAAAATAATGTTTTTGGAACAACCTGTATTGTATTTAACTTCCTAACACTAAAATACTTCCCACGGTGTCGTAGTGGTCTGAAATGGCAAGGCCAAGAGTTTTGATTCACACTTGGATCTGTGTGCGTGGAGTTTGCATGTTCTTCCCGTGCATGGTGGGAGTCCTCCGGATAATCCGGTTTCCTCTTACAGTCCAAAGACAAGCAGATTAGCCTAAGCATTCCCAAATTGCCCATTGTCTGCGCGTGTCCCCCATGATGAATTGCCTCACCGTCCAGGGTGTAGCCCACCTTTCCTGGAAGCTTTACCGTCCAGGGTGTGCCCTAAGTTTCCTGGAATATAGGATCCAGGCCCTTGTGAACCTTTAACAGGATAAACTTCTATAGACGATGAATGAATGGAAAAAAATAATTGCCATATAATGCAGTTTTTTTTTCTTCTCCTACTGTAGCTGTTAAAGATGTTAATCCCAAATGGTGGTCTTCGAGCCACCATTTGGTCCGTTAAGAATATACAACAGAAAAATTACTGAAATCTTGTACTTAACATATACACACTTGGCAGCACAGTGGCATAGTGGTGTGCACAGGGTCCAGGTTCGATTTCCACCCCAGTTCTGTGTATATGGAGATTGTATGCTCTTCCTGTGAATGGTGGGTATTCTCCGGGTACTCTGGATTCATCCCACAGTCTAAAGACATGCAGATATGCCTATTGTGTGACTTTGTGTGTGTATGTGTGCCCTGAAATGGATTGTCCATGGTGTACTCTGCCTTGTGCCCTCAGTCATGCTGTTATAGTAAAATTATTAATACCAGGCTGATGTGATGCCTCAACATTGATTATTTTCCAATAACCACATATCCTTAAGTGTATTCTCCTTATTCCATGCTGAGCTGCCAGTGATTAAGCCTTTAATTTATTACTGAATAACACATTATGCTTTTAACTGGTTGCAGTTACATCATAGTTAAATATTTAATGTTACAAAACATCTGCAAAACAAAGTAGTTCATTTATTCCTCATACTCTATCAGATATTATATTCACTCCTTCACCAGCATCACTATTTTCTCACAGAAGAAGGGGATTTCCCACATTCCTGAATTTCATAACAAGCTAATAATCTTAAATTAAATTTTAGAAAATTAGAGGGTCTTTGAGTCAGAGTTTGGTACGATATGGCACATGCAGGACAAGTAATGCCCAAAATATTCAAATGTGGTCATAGACTAAAACCCATTGTTGCAGCTTATAAGTTATTTCAAAGTGTATTGTAATGACTTGTAGGTGGTTTGTAGACTTCGTAGGTGGTCTGTGTTTCATAACCGATCATACTGTATAAATCCGGAGATATAATCCAAAGATGCTTGTTTAGTTTTTATGTGGAGAGCTGTTACTGTAGCTGTGACTACTGGAGTGCTCGTAAACATCAAGTCCAACTCTGTCCACTAAACTACAAAACGGCATGCTCTAATACTACACTATAATACATACTAGAATACTACACTACATATGGTCACATTTTTTATATAGGTGTGACACATAGCTTCTGTAGTCACAGGTATCTAAAACAAGACTAACAAGCAGTTCATCAATCATAGTTCATTAATCATAGCAGTTCTTGTAAATTCATAGCAAATCATTATCAAGTACTTGAGAAGTACTCAGTTGAAGTTGGTAGACAATTCAGCATGAGTTTGGCATGGCTTATAACTGAATCATAGTTGACCTCATTATAATTGGAACTACATGGTACTATTTTATAGGTAACGCCTAGACAATCTGTAATGTAATTTCACATCACAGAGTTGAGTGACCAAGCACTGTCAAGAATCTCACTGCAAAACAACCAGCACGCTCTAGGGAAGTTCTGGAATGTGGGGAAGGGCCGCCTTACCTTTGATGGCAAACTTACTGAGTTTTACAAATCACTAACACTATTTTCGCACAGTTAGAAAATATATATACATACATATACATGTATATATAAAATATAAATAGAGAAAGTATAGTTTAAAGAAGCCATGGTATTTTATACTAGTAGTCATATATCGGATCAGAACATCTCTGAACTCTCTGGGAGTCAACTTCCCACTCATCAACATATTGTGCAGTGATTCAAGTGGTAACAGGAAGTTAAAAAGCATGTTGGTGTTACATAAATTTAAATGTGTCCTTTCACATTTAAAAAACAGAAACTGCAGCTCAAAGAAAAATCCTATCACTCCTGCTGGAGATAAAAGAAGAACAACAAAGGCAGTGGGCCGTGCTAAAAGACCTGCAGGCCATGATTCAAGGACACATGTGTGAGGAGGATGTTGAATCTCTGGATATAGATCTACCACTACAGACAATGGAACAGCTTGATGAAACAGAGAGGTATTTGGAGGATGATGGAGCACAGAAGAGAATGGTAAATCCTGATTGAAATATTATTAGATAGTTTGTGTTTTTCTCTCATTGAGAGATTTCAGTATTGGAGTGTGGAAATGTTTTATTTATATATTTAATTCTTAGTTTCTGTAAGTTGTGTCGGAGCAGAAGATGGGGTGGTTAGCGGCAGGAGGATTTGTTGGGTGGAAAATGGAGGAATGGAAGAGCTTGCTGCTGTGTTTGTTAGCAGCTATCTTTGTTTGTTGGGGTGTAGTGGGGTGTGTGGGGGAGGGGTGTGGGGGGCAGGGGTGTGTGGGGGAGGGGTGGGGGATCTCCAAAGCCAGTATCGTGTTAGTTCTTTGTATACTGTGTATTTTTAACACGTTGTTCTGTGTTTTACACTTTAAGGCTGACGTTAGGCATCTTATTCATGTTTATCTACCTGCATTTTCTCTCAGGGAGAATGAATAGTTCTTTAAACTTTGTGAGCTGGAATGTTAAGGGTTTAAACCATCCGGTGAAGAGAAGGAAGGTGCTCTCACACCTTAAACAACTTAACACTGCAATCGCATTTTTACAAGAAACTCACATTCGCAGTTCTGATAATTCTCGCCTTATGTCACGTTGGGGTGGGCAGCACTACCACTCGACCTTTCAGGCCAAAGCTAGGGGTGTCTCGATTCTCATTAACCCAAACATCTCTTTTGAGCATCATAATGTTATTACGGATATACAAGGTCGTTATATCATTGTTTCAGGGAAGTTATTTAATACTAATGTAGTGTTGGCTAATCTATATGCCCCTAATTATGACGATGTCTCCTTCTTTGAACATTTTTTCTCTCTTCTACCTGATCTGAGCTCATACTCTCTCATATTAGGGGGAGACTTTAACTGCTGTTTAGATCCATCACTTGACAGGTCATCTCCCAATCCTATACCTCTGAGTAAATCCGCCACGCTACTTCAGTCCTATTTCTGCAGCTTTGGTATCTCTGACATATGGCGCTTCCTTAATCCAAAAAAGAGAGAATACTCCTTTTTCTCACATGTTCACCATACTTTCTCCAGAATTGATTATTTCTTTATAGATAATCAACTGATCCCAATGGTTACTTCTTGTGCTTATCAGAGCATTGTGATATCAGATCACGCTCCAGTGGTTATGTCTATAAAACTCCCCGATCTCCCTCAGGTTACTAAACATTGGCGCTTTAATTCATCGTTACTGATGGAGGACGATTTTGAAAAATTTATGGAAGACCAGATAGTTTTTTTCCTCACCACAAATGAAACACCTGAAGTGTCACGTTTAGTTGTTTGGGATGCTCTGAAAGCCTACCTCAGGGGACAGATAATTTCATACACTGCAAATATGAAAAGGAAGGCATATAAAGAACGAAAAGATTTGACCAACCAAATTAAAGAAATTGACCAGCAGTATGCTCTATTTAAAAACCCCGATCTCTATAAAAAACGCGTAGAAGTGCAAACTAAGTTTGAACTTATTTCAACGCATGTAATTGAACGGCAATTATTAAAGAGTAGGAGCCAATTTTACATTCATGGTGACAAATCTGGGAAACTTTTAGCTAATCAGTTAAAAGGATTTAGAGCACAACAACAAATTACGAAAATTCGGATGGAGGATGGTACCATCACTACCGACCATTCTAAAATTAATGATGCATTCAGGAATTCTTATTCTCGATTATATACTTCTGAGTTCCCAAAGGACCATAGTTCAGTTGAAAATTTCTTGACTCAACTAAATATCCCAATACTGTCCCCTGATTCTAGATTAAGATTAGAAGAGCCCATATCACAAGAGGAAATCAGTTCAGCTATCTCATCATTGCAATCTGGTAAGTCCCCGGGTCCTGACGGGTTCCCTGCAGAGTTTTTTAAATCATTCTCCTCATACCTTGCACCACAACTAGCTTTGGTTCTATCTGAATCTTTCAAGCAAGGTAAGATGCCTGCGTCATTTAATGAGGCTCGCATCACCCTCATAGCAAAGAAGGATAAGGACCCAACAGAGTGCTCCTCATATAGACCAATCTCTCTTCTTAATGTGGATGTTAAAATCCTTGCTAAAGTCTTGGCTCGTAGATTAGAGAATGTTCTACCCTCAATTATATCTGAGGACCAGACCGGTTTTGTTAAAAATCGTTATTCTTACTTTAACATTCGACGCCTTATGGATATCTTGTACACACCATCAGAGGAGACCCCTGGGTGTGTCCTTTCTTTGGATGCTGAAAAGGCTTTTGATCGTGTGGAATGGGAGTATTTATTCAGGGCTTTAGAAAAATTCAATTTTGGTCCAAGTTTTATCACTTGGGTTAAATTATTATATTCAAGCCCTACTGCCTCAGTTCTGACAAATGCTCAACAGTCTCAACCATTCAGTCTTCAGCGGGGAACTCGTCAGGGATGTCCCCTTAGCCCATTGCTCTTTAACCTCGCCATTGAGCCACTAGCAATTGCATTCCGTAGCTGTAGAAATATATCTGGGATTTGGAGGCAGGGAGAAGAACATAAAGTTTCCCTTTATGCAGATGATCTTCTACTTTTTTTATCGAATCCAGTCTCCTCTCTGCCACATGTGCTGTCATTGCTCAGGGAATTTAGCTATTTTTCAGGATATAAATTAAATTTGCACAAAAGTGAACTTTTTCTGCTAGATAACACAGCAGTAATAACTGGTATGCACAATTTTCCATTCAACATAGTGAAAAATCAGTTTACCTATCTTGGTATTACAATCACAAGGAAACATAAACACCTCTTCAAAGAAAATTTTTTTAGGTTGTTGAACCAAACAAGAAAGGACTTGGGACGATGGTCACCACTGTCCATGTCCCTGGTGGGCCGCATTAATGCCATTAAAATGAGTATTCTCCCTAAATTTTTATATCTCTTTCAGTCTGTACCTGTTTTTATTCCCAAATCTTACTTTGGCGCGTTAGACTCAATTATATCTTCTTACCTTTGGAAAGGTAAACATCCACGATTGAATAAGTCCCTACTTCAAAGATCTAAAAGAGACGGTGGCATGGCTCTACCTAATTTTCGTTTCTACTACTGGGCAGCAAACATTCGATCTGTCATCTTTTGGTCATATTTTCATAACCAACCTAATCGGCCTGCCTGGGTGGAAATGGAGATAAAGTCTATCAAAAATCTCTCTGTCTCTGCACTCCTTGGATCTGCTCTCCCCATCCCCTCAATTAAATTAATCAATAACTCAGTAGTGGTGCATACCTTGAGAGTATGGGCTCAGTTCAGAAAGCACAGCGGTCTTCTGGGCTTTTCTCTGTCCAGTCCTATCGTCTCTAACCATCTCTTCCAGCCTTCTTTACATGACTCAGTGTTTCAGGAATGGTACAATAAGGGCATCAAGCTTTGCAAGGACCTGTTCGTTGACCATAAGTTTGCATCATTTGAACAGCTTTCTGAAAGGTTTAACCTACCCAATTCTCACTTTTTCAGATATCTGCAAGTAAGACACTTCATTCGCTCTTTAATACCAAATTTCCCTGAGGCTCCTGCTGCAAACATTCTAGATAACCTCCTCTGTTTGTCTCCGCTGCGTAAAGGCCTAATATCCACTATTTATGGTGGATTGATGGCTTCGAGTCACACCCCTCTGTGTAAAATTAAAACTGCTTGGGAGAAGGATTTAAATTTGTCACTATCAGATGATACTTGGAATTCAATTCTTAAACTTATCAACTCAACCTCCTTATGTGCCCGCCACTCTTTATTACAGTTTAAGGTTGTACACAGGGCTCATTTCTCCAAACTTAAACTCTCCCGTTTCTACCCAGACATTGATCCTTGCTGTAATAAATGTAAAAGTGGAGAGGCGTCTCTTATTCATATGTACTGGACATGCCCGAATCTGGAAAAATTCTGGAGGGGTGTTTTTAAGACCCTGTCCTTCATATTGAATTGCAATCTTGAACCAGACCCTCTGATTGCTCTTTTTGGTGTCACTGGAGAAGAGGGTAAGAGTCTAAGTCCAGCCAAAAAGAGATTGTTATCTTTTGCGACACTCCTGGCCAGGCGTTCTCTTTTATTCAAGTGGAAGGATGCCACGTCACCCACTCACGCCCAGTGGCTCAGAGATATCATGTCCTGTCTGTCCCTGGAGAAGATTCACTACTCAATTCATTACTCAGACTTTAAATTTCAACAGGTGTGGGGGCCCTTCCTTCACTTTTTTCATATACATTTATAGTTTGATTCCTGTCTTATTTAATTACTTGTTTGTTTGTTTTCTTTCCCCTTTTTATTCCTCTTTATTTATTTATTTTTTGCACGTAGAACCAAAAAACTTCCAGCTCCATATTCTTTATTCTTTTTTCTTTTTTGGTTTCTCTCAATGCCTGGCGTTTAGCCTTTCATATCCTTGTAAAACTGGCTTGGAGTCGGGGAGGGACGGGGTGGGTGCTATAGGGTTTATAAGGGGATTATAAAACCTGTATTAAAATATTACATGTTTACCCTGTTTTATCCCTGTTAAAATCAATAAAAATATTGTTGAAAGAAATATTATTAGATAGTTTAGTCATTTATGTGGCATTGGATTTTAGTTGTTTCTTGTCACAAAGTATTTTTCTTTTTGCGGGGTGCATAATTTATGCATTGCATTTTATGTAACTTCAGGTGTCTCACCTTTCCCGGATGGGTGGTGCAACAGTGGACGATGCAGTTAGACGCCTTATGCAGGCAGTTTTGTCTTTCAGCGTTGGTTCAGAACTGAACTGGGTCGGTCGAGGACAAAAAAGAAGCTTCAGAAATACCAGACTCCAAGGAGTTTTGTTCCGTAAGTTTTCATGGACAAAGAAAATAATGTCCCTGCATGAGAAGATATCACTGCATAAATGCATAATTTTTAAGGGCTTAGTAAGAAAAACAAATGTCCAGATAGGTTTATGATGATAGATTAGAGTTGGTCATACATGACTTGTTACTGAAGTTCCTCATAAAAAGTATAAAATTGCTCTGTTACAGGCGCGTTAAAGAAGACCCCTGTAGGAAAGGAGGCCACACACCATCAGTTTGCAGATGTTGTAAAGAAGTGGCTGCGATTTGCACCATTCAGACAAGGAGGCAGCGGTCGGAGACAACATTACAAACCTCCTGTAGAATTTATGTGCGCCAAGTTTCATACTGATACAGAAGGGTGACAACAGAGTGTTATTTCTTTAAATCCTGTTTTAACATAGTTAAAGTAAAATTCCAATTTAAAAATCATGTTTCTATGTGAAAGCATGTTTGGATTATCTGAATCATGCATTATATAGCATTTAATCCGTTTAATGAACATGTTAGGTATCATTATTTACATAATTAGTATTATTTATTACTATTTTATCTTAGTTTAAAGACTAGCATTTTGGCTTTACCAGTGTTAGTTGCCTGTGGTCCTTCAAGGAAAAACAATGTAATGAAATTCATGAGTTTGTGACTTAAAATGTTGATATGCTTGTCCAGATGTCTGCATATTATAAGTGCCTTTCTGAAAATAGACTTTTGATTCTGTCCAGTGCATCTTGGTATTCAAATGATGTCATAACAGTGAAGTAGACCCAGACAACATAAATCAATCTGTTATTTATGTAATTCAAACATAAATGAACAGATATTGAGCCTCTGCCTTCTATTTGATTATCTGTCTTGTTCTAATCTTTGTACAAATCCATACTGGAGGTTGTACCTTATTTTAATTGCAGGTTTATATATATATATATATATATATATATATATATATATATATATATATATATATATATATATATATATATAAAAAGGTAACAGAGGAAACAATGAAAATCATGTACTGTAAATATGCACATTCAGAAGGATCTTATGATTTGACTGATCTCTTGAATGAATGTTTCTAGCTATATCTGGAATGGAAATTAGAACCCTAAATGTGCTGAGAAATTATTCAGTATAAATGATTTATTATTAATGAATGAATGGTTAATTATTTGGTCACATTTAAGTTAAGACGATCTTATGGAGCACTTCATCAGTGTATTGAAATTAAAGTATTACTATATTGTTTCTTAGATTTTTATTTAAACCAAGCTGTTTTTGGTTGCACAGTTGGTTCTGCATTTTACTTTCATCAACAAATTCAAGGCTGACATAAGACAAACTGTTGAGGTTTGAAGAATATGGCTTTGGCATCAGGGAAGAAAAAAATCCATAGATGTGATGACCGTCATTCAGTACATTTAGTTTGTAAGCTGACTTAATTATATAGCATCATAACCTGAGTCCTAGACCTGACCAACTGAAGCAACCCCAGATCATAACACTACCTCCAGGAGCTTGTACAGTGAGCACTATGCAGAATGGATGCATTCTTATTCCCACCTCATGCACCTATCACTCTGCAATAGCGTAAAGAAATATCAGTTAATAGTCACAATCCTGACATGTGATGAAGTCCATCTCTGATTTGAATGTACACAACTTCATGTCATGTGTAACTGACTGATGGAGGAACCATTGTGAGTAGAGTGGTAATGGGGCAGAGCCATGAAGAAAAACAATAAAATTGGGAAAATGAACAACAAATGTATGCTGGTAAAATGTAAAAGCAAAAAAAAAAAACACAACTGAAACATTGGTTTATTTATATAGTGTAGACGAACAACTGTTTCATATGTGTGTTTTAAGTTCAGTTTCAGTTGCTTACAATGTTACAGCTATATGAGAATTCAAGGATGGTACACTTTTTTCCAATCATATACCAGTTTTCTTCTGCTGAACAATGATTACCTACACAGATAGGATTTGTTGCAGTAGCCCAAATAGTTTGTTCAGTTTAGATAAATGAAAGATTAAACTTCTATTTGAACCATAAAAACAAGACAGTGGCCAAGCAAACATATTCCAGGTGCTGCTTTTATATGACAGAAAAAAGATGGGTATGGAATAAAAGATTCTATATATCCATGAAAGAATGTTTACAACATTAACTATAGTCACTTCTGGATTTCTCTTTTCAATAAAGTGGTTGTGATTAAGTCCCTCGAGGATTTGAATGTGCAAAACTTTGTGTAACTGAGTGTAGACTGAACAGAGCATTTCTGTTGAAAATATATTTTTTCTATTTGTGCATGTGTATTCATGGTTGGCATGTCACATCTCCATCCATTTACATGACCCAAGCTCCCACTTTCCTCCCAGCATTCAAACTCACAGGATGATTCACGTCAGTGTTTCATGCAGTTTGCATGGTTCGGATGAATGTGAAAACTCTGACACGCTTCAGCCCTGGAGTGATTTAAGTTAATAGTGGATTTGCTAAGTCTGAAAAGAAATTCATATTGTTGACAAAACCAAAAAGAAATGAACAAATCACACACACAATGAAAAAATACAAGAAAGATGATATTGAGAAACTGAATACACTTCAGTCTGCAAGTTTATGTAAATGCACTTTGAATTATATAAAGATACACTTACATTGACAATATTTCCTAAAGCATTTATATTTAATTTCTTTCTTTGAGTGGGGAATTTTTTCATCTCGAACCTGGCAAATGACGCTACCCTGTCTCTAAAACACTTCTAAAAGTTGCTAAAAACAAATCCTACTCAATTTTTCAACCTCCTGGCAGAAGTTCCTTATAGAGGCAGTTTTTGAGACAAACATCCTGGTATTTTTCAGAATGTATAAAGACTATCCAAGGAAAATTATTGCACAATGTGGGGAACACCTTGGATAGGTGTGTCAGTATACTGTATATTCAAGGCACAGTTGCATACACACTGTACATTTACCATAAAACAACACACTACAAGTATTTTTAAAATGCTAATTAACAAACATAGAAAGCCTTTGGACTGTTGGAGGAAACTCACCAAGCACTGGGAGAACATGCAAACTCGATACACATTACTGGAGGTAAGTTTTGAACACTTAATCCCAGAAGTGAAGGGCAAACATACTAATCATTTTGATATAATACTAACAGACATTAGAATAATTATTAAGAACGTTTATTGATAATAGTATTAATAAATTTTAGGTGGGATGGTGGTGTAGTGGTTAGCACTGTCACCTTGCACCTCCATGGTCCAGGTTTGATTCCCAGCCAGTTTCGATTCCCTCTTCTGTGTGCATGTAGTTTGCATGTTCTCCCTGTGCTTGGTGGGTTTCCTCCGGGCACTCTGGTTTCTCCCAAAGACATGCAGGTTAGGCTAACTGGCATTCCCGAATTGCCTGTAGTGTGTGAATGAGTGTGTTTTGTGTGCCCTGCGATGGGTTGGCACGCAGTCCAGTGTGTTTCCTGCCTCGTGCTCTAAGTCTCCTGGGATAGGCTCTAGGCCCCCTGTGACTCTGAATATAGGATTAAGCAGTATAGACAATGAGTGAGTTAATAAATATTTTCCTCATCTTTAAAGTTCATTCCTTTTCCTGTGTCTTAAAAAACTTTTGCAGTTCTCTTCATATTGTCGTTGGTACAAATGCATAATTTTAAGATTATGAAATGCTCGCTCACCTTCAATACCACTCGAACCCGGACCCTGGAGGTGCAAGGCGACAGTGCTAAGCACTACACCACCGTGCCGCCATTATGAAATGCTTTGAACTGGAAAACGTAATTTTCGTGATGCTATTTGTTTGGGGAAACCATCTGGATTGATATCTCTAACGAATTTTAAATGGATTTCTATGTGATATATGGTAGAGGTAGTACAGAAACTTTATTTTATGCTATATATCACATATAGCCCATTGAATGTGTAAATAATTTATAATAATAATTCATTCTATACATCTTATTTATTGCAGGGCAGCAGGGTTGCCTGGAGCCTATCCCAGGAGACCTAGGGACAGGGTGCCAATCCATCACAGCACACACACACACACACACACACACATACACACACAATGGGCAATTGGAGAACGCCATTTACCCTAATCTGCATGTCTTTGCACTGTGGGAGGAAACCGGAGGAAACCCACCAAGCAGGGGAAGAACATGTAAACTCCACACACACACACACACACACACACACACACACACCCGAGGCGGAAATCGAACCCAGACCCTGGAGGTGCGATCTCACAGTCCTGCCTAGGTGTGAACAAATAGTCATTAAATTACTTATTACTGGTGCTTCAAGAAAGTTCAGATAAGTACAGTATAGGCAGGAAGTAAATGGTTTGTTTAGTTAATTGTTTAATATATTCATTATTTATGGTTAATGAATTAAAAATATCTGTAGGGCCACATGGGGGGTTGTTATGGAAATAACCCTGAATATATGTGATCCGTAAAACTTTACACTAAGTACTATATCAATACTTTTTGCGTTCCTGCTTCGGGTTTGAGTGAGCTGGTCAGCAGGTTGCCGATCGGAACCGAAGTCTGATTTTTAACTGCATTCAGTTGTTTCTCAAACAAAGAGCACATTCCCCATCCAAGACATTCCGGCGGGAGACCACGTGACCATGTAAACCGACGCGGGTTTGCTTTTGTTCTCCTGAGATTGTGTTTTGCCGGGAGAGGTCGCATGCGCTGTCCGACTCAAAGCACATTCATTACGGACAAACTTTTTTTCCCCTCTCATGTAGACCAGAAGAGAGAGAAAACTCCTCCTAGCTGCTTAGTTATGGAACAAACTCAGAGCGTGAAAAAGCTGCGTTTGTGATGGAAAACCGTGCTGTGGACGGCGTGTTCTAGGTGTTTCTGTTCCCGGACTTCTGGAGGTTCGTGTCGCCGAGGTGAGCATTCAGTCTTTAATATGTATTTGGATTGTGTTTCCAGAAAGTAAGAAAACCTGAGAGAAATAAGCTAAGATGCTACGTGTTTTGTTCCACGCTAAAACATTCCTGTGTTCAGGACATTGTATTTATCGTCTATCGAAACATTGGACGCTCGCGTTTACTGGATGATATTAGTTTACAGCGGTGTATTGAAGACATTTACAAACTCGCCTCTTGTGTATTTCGGCTATTTAAATGCCGAACCAGCACCTGTTGTTGCACTAAGCTTTCCAAAACCCTCCCCTGCTAATTTGGCCACTTGGTAAAGTGTGACAGAAAGAAGCAGTGTGAAAAGAGCTGAAACACCTCCGAGTTCAATAACTATACACAGTCCTCTGATTTAATCTTTCCTGTTTAACTTACTAAACCCATGTTGTTATTATAAACATGTCGACCCCATACTGAGCATCTCACATGAATCTGTGTATAATGTTTGTCTTATCTGGATACATCAAGGAAAACCTGTAACACTAATTTTATATTCTGAAGGAAAACAGTGTGTTTGGGTGGAATTCAAATCAGCACAAGTTATGAAGAATCACATTCAGGGTTAGGGTTTCAGTTTATTCTCTGTTCAACGCACACTTTAGAAGAAGAAAAACAGTTAATTCACTAACCTGTATCTCTTCTTGTCTTGGTATTCCAATGAACCATAATTTCCCTTTAAACCTTGACGTTTTGAAGTTATACATCGTGCCCTTTTCTATGTAAAGCTGCATGTTAATAACAATTTCAGCAAATTTAGGAACCTTTTTTGCATCCGCCTTCCTGGTTGTTTCAACGTTTAGATATTTGAATGTACACATCTATGAAAATGAATAATGACAACAATTATGACACCGTTATTATTAGGTATAGGGCAATTCCACGCAAAGGTCGATGTTACCATGGGAAAGGTAAAAGGCGTAATTCATAGTTGTTGTTTTTCCACCAACCATGAAAATACTTTCTGGATAGCACAGTGCTGTGGTGGTAATCATGTGGCCTTGCACCTCCAGGGTAGAGGGTTCAATTGACTACTGATTTAATAATTTTATAATTAGTTTGTTCATAACTAATATTTTATATATTTCATGTTAAAACTCACTGTTTAAGCATGTTCATTATATAATTTGTTTAGGGCTAATTCAGACACATCACATCTGTAAAATGAAAATATCAAACCCATAAGACCACTTGATCCTAAATCAAAAAATGGCCAATATTTTCAAATCTTCACTTTCTGTGTTCATTCAATCTCTCTTGTGTTAAAAGTGTAACGGTTTCTGTAATAGTTTTTAAAATTAACAGAGAAAACCTGTACTCTCTGACATCAACAATACAGATAAATTCCTATGTATTTTCACAATGTAAGCCATTACACTTAAACCTTGAATTGTGAGCATAATTTGTTTCGGAAACACGCTTGTATAAGAACTCAAAGAGTTCGCATGACATGCAATGTGAAATTTGTTCAGCTCAGTGAGCTCTAAATGTGTACCGGATTCCGTGTGCATACAGTACGTGCAAGTGTGTATGGGCTAGGCAGCAAAATCTCGTGCGGGATTAGCAGCAGATTCCAACCTGCCTGCCAATTGTCATGCGTTTTTGAGCATGTTAAGACACCCAAAAAGCTCAAAAAGTTGGGGAAAAAATCCTTAAGAAAACAATAGGGCCCTTTACACACTGTGACAACATAGGGCTGATGTCATAGTGCTTGGGCCCTAATCACACACTATGATGACATAGGGGTGATGTCATAGTTTGAGCTCTAATCACACACTATGATGACATAGGGGTGATGTCATAGTTTGAGCTCTAATCACACACTCAATGACATGGTGCTTGGGCCCTAATTAGCCTTACTGTATAATGCTTACATATGCATAACTTCTTTAGCATGGTATACAATACCTTCCTTACTATACCATCTGTAATCATTTGCTCCTTTGCACGCATTTTAACTAATCTACCTCTCCATATACTCTCTATATACAAGATGGAAGCTCGGAAGACAAAGCGCATACATACTATTGGTATGTCAATACCTAGCTCATTTTATTAAGTTAAAATGTATTTATTTTTATTTCACTGTAAATGAGGGTTTATTATTTTTTTTAGATCAAAAGATTACAATAAAATTTATGCAATTTAAATCACAGATCCTAAGCTTTTCTATGCTTTGAGGCTTTTTGTTTACAAATATGAGTCCAAATGTCACATCCATAACACATTTAATGCCCTATATGCACTACATGGTGCGCAGGACTAGGTCTGGGCGATATGGCAAAAAAGTAATCTAGATAATTTTTGGCCCATATTGAACGATAACGATATATATTTCGATATAAGTTGTTAATGCTGCCAGCTTTAAAAAGTATCCCAACAATGACTGAAGCCACAAAAATTAAAGGGTTCATTAAATTACATTTTAAAGTATAGTTTATTAACAAAAACAGATGACAGTTTTGGCCTTAAAAAATAAGATACAATAGACACATGCTCAGAATCTTTATAAAGATTTTTATTTTAAAAAATACTTGTTTGTGATGATAAAAAGTATCTTGTGATGATATATTACAATGTTTTGAGATTTTTAAACAATAATGAGAAACAAACATTTAGACCACACACACTCGGGCTGTCTTTTTATCCCACAATTCAGAGTTAAATGAAGGCTATTTCACATGGCCCCAATAAACTGACATAATGGCTTAAGCATGCAATGACAACAAAAATGGAATGAATTATGCAGCTATCAATCTGGGCCAGGACAATTTCACTTTTACTATATAGTTGGGTACCTGCTAGGTGTTGTATAGTTCATATTTGCTTGGCCAGAATGGTTTAAGCCACCAAAATAACGTTTTATTGATAAACTGCGCAGCTTTCGCCAATGTGAACACTCCCGTTAGTAACGAGGCGAATAAGGAGCTAACTTCAGCCACAGAACGAGACGCTGCGCAATAAGGAGCCAAACGAATCGGAAGCTGCGAATAAGGAGCTAACTTCAGCCTCGTGTGCTTAGGGGCATCATATCTTTCGCTAGAAAGTTAGAAACGGCCCTGGTTATATCCTTGCTCCTTTTGGAACACCTTTCATAAGGTGTAATGGCCACGAAAGACGACACGATGGATATCTGCTTTGGTACAGCCCCACTGCTAGCGCTGCTAGTTGACGGAGTAGCATTGGCCCACATTTTCATGCTTTCAGTGTGGTCGTGTGGGTGATGCGTTCATATAACGGAGTTCGTGCTATCTTTTTTGTCTACAATTTCAACATCTTTGGATAATAACTTGAGGTTAGATTCACTTTCGTTGCTGCTTCCACTCATTTTATTTGTCATCATGGTGTCAAGTTTGCTTCGCAAAGTGCGGTAGGAAATTAACTTTGACCTGCACGGCACGCGCAAGCTGCACGCTGATTGGTTGTTGTCATATTGTTCTGCTGTGTGATTGGCTCTTAGATTAATCCATATCGAGCAAAAAATGTCTAGAGCTTTATCGTTTTTAAAATCAAATAAATCGCAATTTGATATGATATCGTTTATCGGCCAGCCCTACGCAGGACCCTCTTGTTTTCCTAAGGATTCTTTTTTTTCCATCCTTTTGGGCTTTTTGGGGGTCCTAACATGCTCAAAAACTCATGAGAATTGGCAGACAGGTTGGAATCTGCTGCCATTCGGATGCCTTCGAGTCTGGGTCTGGCTCGTGGCTCTCAGGGGCCCTCACACAAGATTTTGCTGCATAGCGATGGCACAGGGTTGTTGTTGTTGGTCTTTCGGCTGCTCCCGGCAAGGGTTCGCCACAGCGGGATATCCAGTCCGCACAACAACTTGGCACAGGTTTTACGCCGGATGCCCTTCCTGACGCAACCCTCCCATTTTAACCGGGCTTGGGACCGGCACTACATCCAGTGGCTGGGGGGTTTGGGCACTGGCTGGGAATCGAACCCGGGCCTTCCGCATGGCAGGCGAAACACCTACCACTGAGCCACCAGTGCCCCGGCACAGGGTATTATGTATTATATAATAATAATAATATAATGTATTATTATCATTATTATAAAAAAAAACTTTAGGGGCCTCCGAGTGGTGCAGTGGTAAAGTGCTCGCTTTGTCAACCGGAGATCGCGAGTTCGATTCCTGGGTGATGCTGTAAGCTTTCGCAGCCGGAGGCCTAGAGAGAGCTGATTTGCCAAGCCCTCTCAGAGGGGAGGGATGAGAGGTACTTAGTGCTCCCACATTAATCATGGCTCTACAGCTAATCAGTGGCGTCTGTGAGCTCACGCAAGTGGAAGGAGCAGATAGCTCTGTCCTCTGAGTGTGTTATGCTGCGCCCAACGGTGCGTGAGCGAGCAGTTAGAAAAGATGCGGTCGACTGGCATCACGTTGTTGGAGGAAACATGATAGCCTTCGACCCCTCCCGACTGAGTGATAGTAGTAGCCTTAATGTGGGAGCCCCCTAGTGACGTGGAGGAATTGGACATGACTAAATCAGGGAAAAAAATATGTATAAAGTAAATTCTTTTATATTATTGAAACATTATGAACAAATTCATTGAATTGCCAGCTTATGAATCTAAATCATATTCGACTATATGATATTACTACATATTGCATATTAATTATAGATTGAATGGAATCATCAAACATCAAGTAATTTCCTTAAGAAATGGAATCATATTTCACCACAGTTAACCGAGTCCAGTCTTTTTTCATACAGGACTAACACACATGCAGTATTTCTATAGAGCACCTACATAAAGATATGTGCTGCTATAAATGTGTGTCTGTGCGTCACCTGGACATGTGAAATCTGTTAACCCACTTGGTCTGAGTGGAGAGCAGGCAGAACTGAAATTTTATGCAGAACTGACATTAAGCTATAAGAATTGCAGAGGTGTAAAGTGACCACTGAGATCACTTTTGTAAGTCAGTGTTTTCCTCAGTCATTTAATGTAGCTAGTGTAAGTCTTCTGTTTTTAGGAACTGGAAATGGCATAATTGGTTAAATTCCTAAGAAACTATGGACATTAGTCACACTCCCATTTCTGCTGTCTGCTGAAACAGGTATGACGGGTTGTATTTTAGTGATTTTATTGTACTGCATGAAAAGCTGTTTATGGCAGGTATCTGTTAGCATATAACACCAAAACATTGCATTGTTTACATTATATTCTATATGAATTGAGTTTGTTGTGTAAAGTTAATCATGTTAATCCCCAAAACACTGATTTATTAGGAAAGGAGGATTGTTTTAGTAAAAGAAATGGCAAGTAGCCAGTAGGGTGTCTCATCATAGTGTCTAATAACATCTGAACCACAGCATTTTTGGTCAGACGCCATTCCTTACACAAAGAGAATATTTAGCTTAAATGTAACTGTATGTTCTACAACACTTAGGTTTTTCTATTTCTTACTTAGTTACAGAAAGAATTACTTTTTCTGCTTTAGTTCTGTAGTAGTGTAATATAGTGCTTCAGTCAATAAAACAAGACACCAATACTGTTGTCATGTACTGGTGTTAAAATTTTTAAAACATGTGTAGTTTGTGGTAATAGCACAGACTGAAGTCAGGCTGCAGCCGTTTTTTTTTTTTTTTTACTTTGAATTGATCAGATGCTAGTAAGACAGTAAGAGTAATATTTTGGTATAAACATGTAAAATTGTTGGATTGTAAAATATATATATAAACTTTTTTTTTTGGGGGGGGGAGGGGTATTTCCAAATTTCTCCCCAATTTAGTCGTGGCCAATTCCTCCCCGTCGCTAGGGGGGCTCCCACATTAATCAAAATCAAATAAAATAAAAATTTTATTTGTCACATACACAGTCATACACAGTACGATATGCAGTGAAATGCTTACACGACCACCAGTGACCTTAAAAAGAGAATTAAATCTTATAGTAAGAAATAAATATGAATAAAAGAAATACGATAGGAAAATGAAAACTTAACTAGAATAAAAATAGAAGTATAAATAAAAATAGAAGTATAGCTGTACATAAAATAGAAATAAAAATAGAAATATACTGTACAATAGAAATTTTCTTTTTTAAATTGAAATTTGGTGGAGGAAGTATGGTGTGCAAGTATGCATAGAAACGTGTTCTTAAGGTGCCTTATTAAAGTGTCTTTGTGCAAAGGTCCAGAATGTAAACATAAACATGTGAGTTCCGATGTAAGTGTAGATGTGCATGAAAGTGTCCATAGTGTCCATTGACGTTAACAGGTTGTATTAGTTCTGTGTTTGTGGTGTGAATGTGGTGTGGTTGAGAGACCTTATCGCCTGCGGGAAGAAGCTCCTCCTCATTCTCTCTGTGTTGGCCTTCAGGGAGCGGAAGCGCTTTCCTGACCGCAACAGAGAGAACAGTCCATTCATTAAGGCTACCACTCAGCCGGGCGGGCCGAAGACTATCACATGTTTCCTCCGAACCGTGTGACGTCAGCCGACCGCATCTTCTCGAACTGCTTGCTCA
This sequence comes from Channallabes apus, assembly GCA_030522415.1. NCBI lineage: Eukaryota > Metazoa > Chordata > Actinopteri > Siluriformes > Clariidae > Channallabes > Channallabes apus. The sequence continues at coordinate 20,617,267 of CM060118.1, forward strand.
TGCACCATTAGGGGCGGAGTAACACACTCAGAGGAAAGTGCTAGTCGCTCCTTACGCGTGCGCGAGCTCACAGACGTCCCTGATTGAACCAGCGATCTCCGGACGATAGGGCGAGCGTTTTACCATTGCGCCACTCGGAGGCTTATATATAGATAAACTTTAATGGCATCTTACAAAGTATCTCAAAATATAAAGAAAAAAAATACCATTGCTGATCTTGCATATTGTACATTGCAGAGGGATTTTACTATTTAAGTGTTCAGCATTTGGGGTAGAATGCCAACAGTTCAGGACGAAAACTTTCTGTTGCCACAAAAAGTTTAGCTTTAGTTGCAGTAGCTCCCAACTTGTGTGTACATGAATCAAATATGCATTGCATCAAATGTCTAAAACCCAGCTTTGGTCCATTGTCTCAACAGGGAGGACCTGGATTTGAATAAACATGCCAGAGCTTAGAACAATGAATGTGTGCTGTGTGCAGCATTTTGAAGTTTGCTTTAAATTGAAGTGAAGTTTTTTCAATAGGTGTTCCATTGTTTGTAGTAACTTGGCAGATTTGTCATGGGGCAGGTGGAATCAGTTCTCGTGCCAGATCATTAATCCAGGGACATTTCAGAAGCAGGTCAATGGCATGCATTCAGCTGTTGCTACATTACAGTGGAACAGACTTAGGCTACGTTTACACTGCCAGGTCTCGATGCTTAATTCCGATTTGTTGCCTATATCTGATTTTTTTAATCGTCTGTTTACACGTTCCTTTAACTCTGACTCATATCCGATTCACGTGTTTACACTTGCCATACCATCTGAAACATCGCGCATACTTAAAGGGAGGTTCTTGCGCTACACACTAGCCAAGAAAGATGAAGGTGAAATATACTTAACACTATCTCTGCTATATATGCAAAGTTCGCGCACCATGGTTTTAAAACGGAGGAGGAGAGAAAAAAAACGGCATAATTCTGGGAATATCTGAACATTTTGATTCATACACATTCACATTCCATACAAACTTAAATAATTCTTTTGATTGTGTAAAGCTGTTTTGAGACAATGTCAATTGTTAAAAGCGCTATACAAATAAAACTGAGTTGAATTGAATTGAAATTGAATAATTGCAGCCTGCACATATGCTTTATTCATCAAATACTGATTTAATGTTATTTAGCCCAAATAAGCATTAACACAAGGCGTGTGTGTGTTGGAGGGGGGGGGTTGTTCTTTTCCTCTTCCATGTCACCTGCGATGTTGTAATTCAACACACGCTTCCACCGGAGAATAACATTACGTCATTAAACCGCGAAGAAGTCGCAGTTTTAATGACGTACAGAACACAATGCCTCAGGAAATCCGATCTGTCTGTTTACACGACAATCACATTAGCACATATCTGATTTATATCCGATTTATTTCCACATATGAAGGAGGCCTGAAACCGATCTCGAAATATCGGAATGCATGCGTTTTTTTCCTGTTTACACTAGGGTTGGGTATCGATTGGTTTTTTTTTGATACCGGTGCCAAATCGATACTTTGAAAACGGTACCGGTGCCAAAACGGTGCCTGAACCGATACGTTTAAGCCAAAAAATTATAATGGATGACTCAAGAATGAATTTTTATTGAACAAAAAATTTTATGCTTAAAATGTAACAATATATTAAAAGTTTAAAGTATATATGAACATGTAAGATTCAAATTTTAGCAATTCATTTGCAGAAATTTCACCATATTTGCCTTTTCTGTCAAAATACGACACCTTTCCTGACTTATTGCTCTGCACAGGACATGTATAGCCTTCTTTACAATGGTAAATGGGGTCACTGTTGTAGTGCTACTAGTACTAGCTGGAAAGCCATAATTATAAACAGAATCCATGTTACATTAGTATTTTACAAATAATTCGACTATTTGTTAGCATGAATGTAAGATTTGCATTTTGCTATTAACATTACATTATCCTACTACTAACCTGCGGAAAGGCTGCTGACGTCATCATAATCGGTGACTCCTTTTTGCTACGGTTGGTATGACTGGGGCTGAGGGTCGTCCACACTGATAGCGCCAGCTGTTAAACACAGTGCCTCCGTCTGCTTTAACTTTATTCCGTGTATTTATTCTGCTTTAAACTTTATTCCGTCTGCCCTCGAATGTTTCATTAGATTTGACGTGTTTCCGCCTTTACACGCAACTGCTGTGAAACATTCGCTGCACGTTGCGGTGTCGGAATCCTTTCTTGTGAAATACAGCCACACTTTCGACTGTTTAGTTTTAGGCATTTTAACGAGAGTTGTATAATTTAGCATGCTAAGCTATCGGTAGACCGCCTGCTGACGTCAGAGCGAGTGTAACGTTAGTTACTGCATTCACGTGCATGTCGGATGGTCTCTCATTTCCGGATGATTTATGCTTTTAATTTTTTTATTTAATCTAATAAACTATTAATCTACAAAAATATATGAATCTAGAGAACAAGTATTTCAATCGACAGTTCAGGCATTTAAGTGGCACCGAAATGAGGCACCGAAATTCGCGTTCTGTTTCGGTCAGGTACATACCGGTTCTATAGGTACCGGTGCCGTCTTGGCACCGGGTTTCGGTACCCAACCCTAGTTTACACGGACATAGAACATATCCGATATGTGTCACATATGAGCAAAAAATCGGAATTGGGTCACATTTACCTGACAGTGTAAATGTAGCCTTAGAAGAAAGCGCTGTTTGCCCTCTTCCTCATACATTACCTCACAGAAACGCATGTTCATCTAGTTTTGCTGTGATTGTTTGTCACCCAGCCAATGGTGTCTGTGGCCTCATTGGAATTTGAACTAGTAATCAATGGACAATAGAGCAGATGTTTTCTGTTGCACCTCTCCCGTTAATCACTGGAAAAGGAATTACAGTAAAACTGTCAATGACCATTAACAGGTGCTTGAAGAAGTGAAAAGGAAATCTAGAATAAGAGTTAACTTACTTCCATGACTTATTGAAATAAACATGGAACCTTTCTACTCATAATGTGTTAAAGGTTACTGTATGATTATGCCACTACAAATGAATTATTTCCTGACTGGTTGTGAATTGCTGGAATTGTATCTGGGAAATGGTGGATGGGTGTAGCTGCCCACATCCTGTGAAGTGTTTGCCTGAACTGTACAAACACTCGCTCACTTTCATTCCCATGCTGCAAGTACATGTGCAAGTGCTTGGTTCTACCATTATACGCTGTAGACATTTCACAAGCTGAGTACCTGTGTTTTTTTTTCTTTCTTGTTTTTAGCTGTATTTATGTAGGTGGAAATTCGTGTCAACATTTTTCACATTTAAATTCCACATATGTAAAGTTATGTGAAACTCTCTAACCATAAGTGCTTAAAAGGTTTTTATGCTTTGGAATGTGGTTGTGATTATTAAAAGATTTTTATGTTTGTCTGTTATTCACCAAGTCCTCCTGTTCCCTTTTCCTCTTTGCAGGGATCTGAAATCAAGTGAAACCCACAGTGTTGTACATTATATAGAAACTTAGGTTTCACATTCATTCTCTATGAGCCAGCTGTATGTTTGTAAAAGATTTTTTTGCCATGTCTGCCACTTCCTGTTTGGAATACTGATGCAACCTCATTATAAGCTTCTCCAGGAAGCCAGCCTCCTTCAGTCTGTACAGACCACGTCTCAAGTTCATTAAATGGTGCTACTATTGGACAGAAGGCTGTATAACAGCAAGATCCTAATGAGAGAACACACGCAGTGTCAGACCTCATTAGCCAAAATCTGTGCCTTATAACCACTTTCTACTTCCACTGCGCTGAACCTACGTTATTCAACCGAAGGCCTGACCAAAATCAGAATAAGGTTTATTTACAGAAGTATAAACTTCCTCATTGTGACCTCTCTCTCTCTTTGTACATTATTTGTATGGACGTGGGTGTTTCTCTTTGGTGTATACTGCATTGTGTGTATTTCCCAGACTATATGTGTGTGCATATCCAGGCTTGCAGTGGCTTCCTATAAGCATTAACTCCCTCATTTATTAGCTTTGATGTGAGGATGTTTCTTAAACCTCTAAGACAAAGAGCAAGAACACACAAACTTAGTAAACTGATATAGTTTCCTTTAATAGGCATTTAACACTAGCTTAATGACTTCTGTCAACAGGTAATTTCTATGCAGGTGGACTTGTTTGGTGACTACTGAGTGGGTCAATGTTTTAGCATTTAGGTGAAATTTGAAACATAATATAACTGGGATTTGAAATTAGTTGAGCAGAATACTGGAAGAGACTGTTCTGTAATGACAAGGGCTCACATAATCTGAGATATTTACATTTTAGTCATAGTATATAATGCTAGTTTTCTCAAATCTTTCTGTTAAAGATGGTGTTTTTTTTTGGCATGCAAACACAAACCCGTGAACACAAACACACACACACACAAACACACACACACCATGTGATCATGAATGGTGGTGAAGGGCTATTTTAAATGCAGTTTTCTTTCATTAAGGAAATTTCTACTTTTCATTCTGCTATGTGTTGTGAATTTGCAGTTGACCACATGTTTTCTCTTCTCTTAGTATAAGAATAACTGTATAAAAAAAATGAAAGGTTCTGTGTGTACATTGGTCAGAGATCTTTATATTTCATACATTGGAGCCCCAGAAACCAGGCTCAGAATTTTTTTGTATGTATGTCTGTCTAGCCGATTTTGCCACAGCATCATGCAAAACTGACATCTATATAAATAAAAGAAAGATTTTGTCTGAACTCGCTTTTTTCAATGATATCTTTGCGTTTTATACATTGGAAGACCAAAAATTTCTGTCTGCCTGTCTGTCCAGCCGAGCTTTCCTTTGGGCGTGCACATACACGTCACTCAGCAGAGCTAATCAACGCAATTGTTTGAATGACTACAGGATGGCTTACTCCAAAAAATGGGACGTATACTATGAAAATTTAACCCCATAAATTTTTATTAAAATATTGAGTAGAAGGAAAGTTATGAGCAGTTATGTGTCAGTTATGCTGATCAGCTTATTTTTAGCTTTAACCATTTTAACTATTTCTGCAAACTTATCAACGACGGGTACTAACATTAGTGAACTTTAAAGAAGATGCCACCTTAAATTCCTTGAACTGCCCAAGGATTGCCAGGGTTTGATTTCAACCTGAACAGCACATCAGCAGGAGAGTGTTTTTCCCTATTAATTAAAACAAAAAGTCTGGCTGTTGCTCCACTGCTGTTTAGAGACAAGTTAATTACAGATGTACTAATAGTGACCCCCCCCCCCCCCCCCCCTTTATTTTGCTGTGGCATTTGTGCCTTTAATGAGCTAATCGTCTGTCAGCCTAGGGACTATTTATTTTTGCTGGCTTTCACAAACATGCGTGCCAGCAGTGGAGAATATTTTCTCTGGTTTATTGCATACCAGACCAATCAGCTTTGAATTGCCTTCCAGCCCTCAGCTACCATTTAGATGAGTTATAACAATAATGACAAACAGGGATTTTTTTTTTTTAAAACAGAGCATTCTTTTAGACCCAGCTGTGTCGTTTTTCAGAAAAACTACAGCATGCACGCATGAGCCTCAATGTGTAATATATGGAGCGAATAAGAAGGGTTTTAACATTTAACAAACATTTTTGCTTTTCTCCCAGTTTCCATTCAGACCTCAGTATTTGACTTGACTTGACTCAGTAGTGCTGCTGGGGAAACAGCCATGGGCCTCAGTGATTCCTCTGCACCTGCCGTGTGGGTGTGTGTGTGTTTTGTGCGAGTGTTTCTGAAGACAGAGCTACTCTGTGATTTGCGGCTCAGATGTGCCTTTGTGTTGCAGGACAGAGCCTGCCATTGGCATGCACACAAACTCACACTCTTACACTTATGGATGCCATGCAGTCTTTATCTCTATTGTTCATGCCATGTAGGATTGCCCAAGACAGTACAGGGGAGACTGACAGTTTGTTTGCTTAGAATAATGTTAATTATACCACAGCTCTGTTGAATTCTTGGTCAAAAGGCCTTGGTTAATTTTCTATAGTAGTAAAGAACAAACTATAGTGAAGGCTGAAATTCAAAATCAAAGTTTTATATGAATGAGTTTATTTTAAAAAAAATAATAATGAAAAGTAAGTCTACATTATATTTGTCGCATAGAGTACCTTATTGTTTACTGATCTCAGTGGGTTTGATCAAGCAATTGAAGTGTCATGTTAATAATAATAAGAATAATAATAATAATAATAATCTATGCATATAATAAAACTGCAAAGTTGGTGTGTCTGTACATTGAAGATTTTTGCAAAAAAATTATTTGGGGAGTTGTAAGATGAGTAATAGAACCCATCAAGATGGCTTTTTGGAAATATTCTCTGTCTATTTGTACAAACTACAGAACTAATTATAATGGGGTTTTCAAAGGTGTATTTGGCTGAGCATAAGGTTATAGGCTTTGTTTCATCGCAGTCTCCCCATAGGAAGAGAATATATGCTAATTTGTAATTTAAATGGAAAAAGTCCTTATAATTAAAAAACCGACCTTAAAAACATCATTAGTTGATCTCAAAATTCAACAGATGGCGCTGTAGATTCTTTAACATGTGCTTATGAATGTGCTTAATAAATGCTTAATAAAATAAATCTCACACCCACACTCTTCACTTCACTAACACATAAAAATATTAGTTCATTCTAAAATGAGCAACAAATGCCATTGTAAAAACACGCTTATGAGTGTGCTTAATAACATAGTCCTGTTGCCAGTACGGAAGCAAGAAAGGTTTTGTAGTCTTAAAGCAGATGCAGTCAATGTCTATACATGTAATAAAACTATAAAGTTGGCGTATCTGTACATTGAAGATATTTACGAAAAAAATATTTGGGAGGTCATAAGATAATATAGTAATAGTAATAGAGCACATCAAGATGGTTTTTGGAATTTTTGTCTGTTTTTTTGTTTGTGCACGCATGACATAAAAACTACCGAATGAATTTTAATGGTGTTTTCACAGGTGTATTTGGCTGAGCTTGAGGTAAAATATATGCTTTGTTTCAGCGTAATCGGCCCACGGCAAGAGAAGATATGCTAATATGAATTTGAAAAGGAAAACATGCATATGATTGTGCAAAGAAATTCCACACAAACAAAGTCACAAGCACATCTAGTGATAATAATAATAATTTTAAAATATATAATTTTGGTCTTACTGCTTAGCATCTCTGTAATCTTAATAAATTTAGCCATTTTTAAAGGATTATCTTTAAAGGTTAAGCTTGTATAATTGTAGATATGGTGAATTTGTATGTGTTCTTCTGTTATTTATTTTTTTAACTATGATAATTTTCTAGAAAATTGTATTGTTATTAGGGCTGCACGATATATCGAAAAAATATCGTTATCGCGATAATGGCATAACCATATCTTAAGGAGTTGCGATAAATACTTTATTTGCCAAGCATTTGTGTGTCCAAATTTGCCCAATCAGATGGGCCCTTACTTATGTTTATACCCGCTTATATCTTTATATATATATATATATATATATATATATATATATATAATTTATATCTTTATACTTCATTCTGTCGCGAACTAACCCCGGATGATCAGAAGACTTAGCGATTAGCCGTTAGCCGCGGTTAGCCGTTAGCCCTTTATAGACGGTAAACCCAAACGCGGAAGCAAGCGAGTAGGCAGGATAACCACGCGAATTAGTTTAAAGACTCTCACAGAAGGGGAGCAAGGGAAAAACACACATTTAACCCGTGTCCTATAGACACACACTCGAATCAGAAAGTAAACAATCTGAACCGACATGCGTGAACACAGTGACTAAGCTGTATGCAATGGCTTGTTTACTCCTCTTATACTTCCGGGTTCGCGCCCGCATTACTTCCGGGTCCTAGTGCCGGTCGCGGAGCGAGTGTGTGTGTGTGTGTGTGACAAATAGTATTTTTTTTATTTAATTTTTGTTTAATAATATTTATTTTTATTTTTAAAAAAAACAGGCAAGCCAAAGAGAATATTTTGTTTAAAAGATGCTCTTGTTTTAAGACACTATTGATGAGTGTATGGTTACATGTAAATAAAAAGTAATGTTTGAAAGTAATTCATATTGTGTTGGCAGGTCTATAGTAACAGCAAACCAGAAATCAGAATATCTGCTGAGGTTTTTAAGTTATTCATAGTGTTTTGAAGTCTAAATATTTGCAACTTCCTTGACATATAGTTTCTTTTTAGCCTGAATTAGATTTAATTACATCAGACGAATATCTATGACCTGTTTATTTTAGTATGATCATTACATATAAATAAATAATAATAAAAATAGGCAATAATAATAATAATAATAAAAATGCATTTCTCTAGGGAAATGTTATATCGCAAGAAATATCGTTATCGCAGTATTCAACAACAATATCGCATATCGCATATTTTCCTAATATCGTGCAGCCCTAATTGTTATGCTGACTTAGAGCTCAATGAAGCTTGTTTTCCACTTTTGGCACTGTTAACACTAAATGTTTAAAAGCCTCACCACTAAAAGGACAGTGCGGCTGATTAACCTCCAGGAAGAGCTATTGTTTAACTGTTGTTCATCACAGGGCTTGTGCATTTGATCTCCGTAAATCAGCGGAAAAATTAAATACAATAAAAACAAGAGTTGTTCAGCACAAGTAAAAATTTCCAGGCCATGCCACTTGTGTGGGATGAGAAATCGTTAATTGGAAATTGAGCTCCTGTTATCTGTTTATTTTTTTTGTTTGTTTGTTTTTTGGAGCACTAATGGGCTGTTATTCATGTGAGTTATTTTTTTCGGTGTTGGAAACTAATGTTGAAAAAAAGTAGTTTTGTAAAATTTTCTTTTTACATTTTTGGTTTTATATGTTTTTATTTTTCAAAAACAAATGAATAAATGACTAATTAAAACCATCAAGAATTGAACTTTTGACAGCTTGGTGTGTTCTCACCAGCTGTTGGAGTGGTATGGAAAAAGGACTATTTTCCAACATGAGTTACATTGTGAGCTTTCTCTGTCCAATTAACTTTAATAAAGAGAAGCTGTCGGGAGGCCAATTTTTTGTTTATAGCTGCCATAAAGTAATTGATAGCAGGAAGTACATCCTTTCATAGACATTTCACAACATTAACTGTAACTATAAATGGTTTCATACAGTACAATGTGAAATTTATTTAGAAATTACAATTACTGTTCTGCTGTGGTGTAAAAGGTATAAAACACTTTATAATCTGTTATTATTGGTAAACAATAAACTTCTCTTTGTGTTCGGCCAGACCAGACACCTTTTCTTTTTATTCCTATGTGTCTGTTCAGATGTGAGATGTCTTGATGTTTCTAGTCCCCAATAGCCAAAGTAATGACTTTCCTCATGTTTATTCTGCCTGGCAGTTAAGAGACCTTCCTGTTTACTTAACACTGAGGGAGGGGTTTTGTGTGTGTGTGTGTGTGTGTGTGTGTGTGTGTGTGTGTGTGTGTGTGTGTGTGTGTGTGTGTGTGTGTGTGTCAGAGAACAAGTGGGTTCAATCCAGAATAAACAATGCCTTTTCTCCACTGGTTAGATTTTGTGCTGTTAAATATTCTTGTGTGTAGATGTCTTATGGAAGAGGTGCTGACTTGCGGATTAAGAAAGAGATTTAGCATATTACACACCGTGTATCCATCAGCAGAGGGTCAATGCTTTCCAGGAAATGTCTCTAGGACAGGCAAATCTCTGCTTTCCACCCTACAAGCTGCAGTAATTTCCTGAGCCATGCGCCACAATATTAAAAAGCAAGTTTCTGTTTTTGCTGGCTTTTGTAGAACACATAAGACAACAGGCAGTATGGTGAGTCTTTGGTTCCAACACAGCATCATACTGGTTAATTAACTGTGGTCTGGAAAGGAAAGCATGCAGGGGATTTTGGAGGAAAAGATGTGATAATTTGCACAACAGAAACAAGATAGAAGGGTTGAAAGATGGTGTGAAAGTTTCATCAAGAAGACTTTTTTCTTAGCGCTTACAGTTTCACCATATGTGAATGGAGTCTCCCAAGTTGAAAAGGCTTTTTACCCAGCGTAATGGCCCGAACAATATCCCCAGAAACCTCACTCCAATAACAATGTACTACCTCAACAAAAAGGCACATGTCATTTAAAGGCTTTTTTCAAGGAAAAAAATTAGAACGTACTGTTTTTTTTTTTGTTGACAATAACATTGAAAATGAACGTAAGAATTACAGAGGTGGGTGGTGTGACTTGTGTTGGAAGAACGCAGGAGGTTTCTCTGCACAGCTGTGCTGGATCAAAGTCTCCTGAGTGTCAGGATGTTCGGCATCTGGAAGTTGGTCAGAAGTGGCTTTATTTCTTGCTTTTGAGAATTATATATAGCAGGCGAGCGCGGCTCATTCATCATTAACAAAGCCCACTTGGATTTTAAGATGTTCAAAGGAGTTGCAGACTCTTGGAGTCTATTTCTAGGTCATTTAATGATGCTGGAGCAGAAATATAAAGAAGGATTCTTTCAAATGCATGTTCTTTTATTTATCAAATGGCAAGGGTTTAGAGAAAATATTATATAAACACAGGAAGCAGTATAAACCCTATTTTGGATATTGAGACATTTGCGCTTTGTGATGTCAGACATGTCTGTACTGCCTAATTGCAGGTGGCCAACTGGTTAAATAAAGTTGTACATTCACAAATTACTCACTGTCTCATTTCGCTAGCCACAGGATTAACCAGTTTTGAGCACTTCTCCATATGTCCATCTTCACCATTCACATTGTATGACTTACTCCTTGTAGTCAGACTATTAACATTCCTGGCTTCATTCTATTTTAGGCTTTTTACAAAGCACTACACAAGTACAACTACGTACGAGCACAAATAGCCTTTTGATTCTGCTTTGTTGATTTCTTTTTGTCTGTTAGAAGGTAAACTGACTCTGGGAGATGACTCAGAATGCATCACAAAAAACTTCAACTTTTGAGGCACTATTTGCAGGAAGTTGTGGACTGTAGGTGTTGAAATGTGTGTGTGTCTGTGTGTGTGTGTTTGGGGATGGATTCAATTTGGCATACATTCCATGCAGCAGAAAAATGAAGATGAGAGTGGAGAGGACTCTATAGAAGTCATATTTGCTCATGAGCATGAGAGTGGAGAGAGCACAGACTTCTGTTGGGGCTCCATCTGATCTTCAGATCTCTGACCTGCCTTCTTGGAATGAGCTGGAATTTCCTCAGATAAACGGTGTGTTTATGCTCCACAGAGCCCTGGCAGCAGCGCACAGCAGAGCAGGCAGAACGCCAGCATGGCCGCAGACGCATTGGTGAAGCCCTGCCAGATGGACCGCAGTGGCAGCTTCTTTAAGGTACCAGTATCAGTATATAGTGTTCAGTTTCTTATAACCTGTGAAATTCTTTTGTTTTAGGAGTTACATTGGTCATATTCGTCTGGTAATTATACAAACAGACTCTACAAAGAGCAGTGTGCTTTGTAGTTGAAAGTGCTTGATGGATTGAAGCAGTCTGTTTAGTCTGCTGTTTGTGCTCTGCCTCCATGATGGGGCTAAATCCAGAGAGAATCTTAAAACTCTGAGAACCAGATGCTCCAGACTCAGAGTCTGCTCTGTCATTTATTTCTGTATTACTATATTTACATATATCAAAATCGTTCATATAATAAATTGTGTTGAAAAAAATTAAACGATCTAATTTGTGAGTGCTTGTCTACAGCGGGTGGATTCAAACCCTGACAGGTTATGTTATTATTCCAATGTGTCTTTCTTTAATAGCTCTATTACACTCTATTCCTCATGGTTTATAGATTTTTAAGCTGTCTCATTTTAGAGCTGAACAGAAATACACACTGCTTATGGCTCACTTAGATTTTGGTGTAAACCTCTGGAATGTTACTTTACCCAACGGGAGTACTCAAGCCTCCCTCAATGTCCAATACTTGCATTTATTTATTTATTTTAAGCATATGGTTCAAAGTGTATTCTTTGTACACACGGTGTTTTCATTATTGGGGTATTTCAATGCCAGATTTACTAAATCCTTCAGGTCAGGCTTATTTTATTTTATACCAGTCCAATGACGTAATCACTGTTTTATGAAGGAAGTTCAACTCACTGACTTAAGTCTCTGGCTTTGATTCAGTTAAGAGTTTTGCTGTAGCCCAAGTCCTGAAAAAATCAGTCATGTGCACTCATGAAGATTTTCTCTGATTACAGTGGATTTTAGTGTAAGTTTTGTCGACATGAATGAACAGCAGTTTTTGTTACCTCATTTCCCAATGCTGTTGACCAAAAACATTATTTTCAGTAGACAGTAGACAGTATTTTCTACCGGAGAGTTTTCTACCATTAGTTGTAAGTTTGTTCTGTTAAGACTTTCTGATTGTCTGCTCAAAGTTAAGAATATGTCTAGGTATATTTAATTTCATAGGTTATTGGCTGCTATTTAGGATGCCCACATAGCGCCTGATTACATCTTGGAGCTCATTATGGAGAGAGTTACTGAGAGTTGTTTAGAAGAGTGTTTTGACCTTTTGAAAAGGCAGTACTGCCAGCTTGCCAACCTTACAGACATCATTCTTTCCTTCTAAATCTCCATAGCACAGGCAAAATATACTGAGGGTTTTACTTTCAGGTTAATCTGTGGTAAATACAAAATCCTGGATCTTGGAGGCTGTCTAGCAGTTTTCATGTGGATGTTTTATCCATTTAATGTCTTGGAGTCATCATTATCTCATCCCTGTCCTGTCTTTTTCATTATTTAAAGTCTGTGTATTATATTATTTGTAAATGATACTGTTTGATTTCATTGCTGCCTTGAGGAATGTGCTGCATTCAGTGTTACATCTGTCATAAAGTTTTTTTTTTTCTCAATTTCTTCTTAATCATCTTTACTTCTTAGTTTCTATTCTACATAGAAGCCGGTTATTTGCCAGGAACTGCTACGCAACCATTTTTCCTTACATCATGAAACACTGTGTACCTTCAAGCCTTGACAAGTTTCTGCTAGCTCTGTAGTTTTTGTTTTTGTTTTAAAGAAATGCTTAATTACATATATTGTAATACAGTTTTTCCCTACAAGATTGTATGTATGTTGTGGTTGTTGTTTTTTTGGCTGTGAGCTGCATTTAGTGCACAAGAGACTGGGGTGTAATTGTGGTTTGCTGACTATGGTTGTGGGTCAAGACAAATATCTACAGAGCAGAGCAGAAGCATTACTGTCTCAGAAAAAATCTAAAATGTTGAAAAGGCTAAAATGCAAAGGAAAATGTGGTTAGTGTTCCATAGGTTTAACAAATATTTTAAATGTCTAGTTCTAAAATATTTGGCAGTTTGAATGTAACACCCATTTTTATTTAGCCTGTGTTATCAGACACTGGACTCTGTAACTGCCAGACCTCGATCTAGTGATCGAGTGATGAAACACTGCCCTCTGTTAGTATCAAATAGAAGTGCAGTTTTAGCACAATCGGAAATGTCCACAAGGTCACTAATGGTTCCAGCATGAAAACATAGTTCTAAATCTAATGGAATTAAAACAAAATAATTATTTCACATTCCATGGTGAGCATAACAAAGTACAGCCTAAACCTAAGCTCTTTAAAAACTGAGTTAGGTCCAAATTCCTGTTAAATGTTACCTGGCGTTTCAAAGATAGGACAATAGTAGAAAAATGTTTTTTTTTCAATGACCGTTAGAGCAGGAATTACAACTATATTATTTTGTATAAAACAGTTTGCTGTTTTAAGAAAGTGAAGTACATCATATACTCATGATATACTCATGATGGCTGTTAGAGTCCATCTTTGTCACTTTGTACATTGAATATGTCAAGCTAGAAAGTGGTATAATTAAATGTTTAGACTTTCCATTAGGGCTGTGCGATATGGACAAAATAAACCTATCACGATTTAATTGAATAATTTTGCGATTTTGATTTTAATCAAGATTTTTACAGGTGTTGAAATAGGTTTGTTGGTTTTGTAAAGTTAAATAAGTGAAATGGTGGAGCTGAAGTCACTAGACAAGGAGCAACTATGACATGTTCAGAGTATGATATCACAGTATGCATCACCTCACAGTCACTAATGGAGCAAAGGTACAGACTCAACATAAAAGCACCATGTCCAAGCATATGTGAGACAGGGAAGCTCATCGGCTGCTGGTCATCTCAGGGACACTGGTAGTATGATAATACCGCTCTTTACTTATACGAAGGACTGATCACTTGAATCTTGAATGAGTCACTTGATATTTAATTTATTCACTATACTGCTCATTACAAGAGAACGAGCAACTTATGTTATGCTGTGATTGTTGTTTAGGCGTTTCCATGTATTCACAAAAAATTTTATATGATGTTGTGTATCCTTTAAAGGATTAATAGAATAGTATGAGTTAGTTAGTTGTGTTAGAAAATTAAGTTAAATAATGCTGTTGTTTATTTGTTTACATTTTTATTTAACTATTGTTTTTTAGAAGTAGTGATTTAACTGTTATTTATCAGGAACCCTTTTTCTGGTTTTTCATTTAAGGTTATCAACCTCTCTTTCACTTAGTTGAATGATTATTGTGTAAACTGCAAAGCTGTCAGACACAAGAATTAAAAGTGATTCCAGAGTTGATCCCCATGTCTCCTGTAGTTGGCTATGGCTTTTTTTCGAGTTTGAAGCGGAGGCTGTTGTGCAAATTCCCAGATAACTCGACAGTGTTACCCTGTTTCGCCGCAACAACAGGTCGTACAAATTACCTGGCTCTGTGAAACGTCATCTTTCCTGTATCCAAAGTAATCCCACACTACAGATGTTGACTTTTTTTGGGCACCAAGTCCTCCTGTGCTGAACTCATTATTCGTGTTTCTAGAACCTATTTGTCATTAAGATCAGTCTCCTGTTCTCGCACTCTGTTTAGGCGCGCCGCGTTGTGATTGGTTCAAATAGCATACTGCGGGAAAAATCGGGAGCACGCAAAAAATCATGCTGTAAGGCAATTTAGAAATCGCACATATTCACATCGTGATTTCAAAACTATTTCAATTAATCACACAGCCCTGCTTTCCATGTAAATACAGTCTTACTCCACTCTAGTCAAAACATACGACACACGACTAATTCTGTTGAATTGGCCCACATCCACAGATTTCTCCATTTCAAGCTACACTTACGGTATATATTACAGTAGTGAACTAAACTCTCAGTTCTCCTTTGTTGTGTGATCAGAAAGTACCATGGCACAACTCTTCAACCAGTTCCCTGACTTTTGATATGTGCCATTTGGTTTCTTGAATTTGATTTCTGTCAGTTGTAATAAAATGTTTATATGATTACGTGAAAATGTGATTTCAGATTTATTTAGTGAACCGTGGGTTTTGCTCTTCTCCCATATGTTCTGTTTTCTCTGAATCTGGGTTCAGTGTGTATAAACGGGAAGTGGCTCTGGATTGGGTTTGGGGGAGCAATGACTCATGTCTGAATCTGCAAAAATTATTTTCTGGCATGCACACACAAGTGCACAAGCGCATGTTAACGGTCTTTAACACTGCTGTGTTTGTCTAACTCTCTTTAGTTGATAGACACATTTTCCACTGAGATCTCAGAACTGAAGCAGGAGATGGTTCAAACAGCTAGAGAGCCAGACACCAAGCTTTTACAAGGGTGAGTCCCCTTGCTCTCTTGTTGTATCTCCTTCTCACACACTTTATCTTTCTCTTAGATAATAGATGTATTTAGTCTCATGTAGTTCTGTGTTGTTTTATGGGGCACCATGGTCCTTGAGGAACCACTATGTTCCACTATGTACCATGTACTATGTTGAAATGACAATAAAATCCACTTAGGTGTTGACTTCACTTTCGCATTCTCCTGATTGTTCACTCTCTCACACGCTCACTTCCTTGACTTTGCCAGTGTCTTTGATTTGATAATTTTTTCTTAATAAATTTTAGCGGGATAACAATTTGTAATCTGTGGGATGGTGAGGATGACTCTTAAATGTTTAATCCAAGAACACAATACGTAACAGTGCCATGTTTGGCCAAGGATAACAAGACTAAGCATTAAATCTGTTGTCTCTTTGAGAAATGTATGTGTTTTTATGTTTTAGCAATATCTGACAGGTTTTGACTTCGTGTGGACAAGTCTGATCCCTACGAAGACAGCAAAATTTGTACAAATAAATAAATAAATAAATTAACAACCTAAAAGAGCCAAAATGTTTGTGTTTGGTTACAGATATTAAGATTAGTACATGTAGATCAATGTTCATTTATGTATATGCCTTATGTTAGTATGAATGTTATAATGTATTGTTTAAGTGCAAAGGTTATTATTATAAAGCTATTTCCTCAAAATTGTCATGGTGATCCAGTTGTCCACTAGGGGGTGCATTTTGCTCTAAAAGCATCTCTTGGGTTAGTGCCAAAAGGATTGTTACCTTCTACCTGTGAATCTTAAACTTTTAACTCTGGATAAAAGTACATAGGGTTTCATATTCATTCTGCTATGGATTTATATATTGTTGCATTTGTTTTGTGACTAGATTTATATTAATAATAATCATCATCATAAAGTAATAATAATCATGAATTAATAATAATAATAATAATAATAATAATAATAATAATAATAAAAAGGCTCAGTGTCTCATGGCAGAGCAGCAACAAAGAGGCTAATCTGGGCTAACAATGTTTAGTCATATTACTCAAGCACTTCTGCACAACACATTTTAGTGTTTCTTTTTTGTATCTCATCTATTTTTAACAAATTAATATATTAAGGCGGCACAGTGACTTAGTTGTTGGCACTGTCGCCATGCACCTTCAAGGTCGAGTTTCGATTCCCACCTCGCGTCTGTGTGCATGCAGTTTGCATGTTCTCCCCATGCTTGGTGGGTTTCCTCCGGGCGCTCCAGTTTCCTCCCACAGTCCAAAGCCATGCAGATTAGGCTAATTGATGTTCCCAAATTGCCCACAGTGTGTGAATGAGAAAGCAAGTGTGTATGTGGCCTGGGATGTATTGGCACCCTGTCCAGAGTGTATCCTGGCTCGTGTGCCGTAAGTCTCCTAGAATAAGCTCCATGCCCCCCTCGACCCTGTACACAGGATGAAGCGGTATAGACGATGAGTGAGTGAATGAGTAGAGAAAACATTAACATGCACAGGAGTGCTTCAGGACCAAGATTGGGAAGTACTGTTCTAAAAGGTCATGTGAAGTCACAAAGTTATTGAAGTTATTTTAATCATGGAAAGTGTTTAGCCCTGGAGGAATTTGGATATTTCAGTTGAAAGCGATTGCGAGCCATTAACTTTTTTTCTCTCTGTAGACTGGAGGGGGAGGTAAGTGGCCTGTTCCTGCAGTCACCGGTCTGCACTGGTGCGGCAGGGGTCCGGGACTCTGGCTATGACTCTCTACGCCGGCGTATGAGCGTGCTGGAGAGACTGACACACACACACCCAGTCTGGCTTGTACTGCCACTCAGTGATGAAGAAGCACAACGCATCCTGCAGCCTCAGCCACCAGGGGTAAATATGCCATAATATAGATACATATACACTTCGTAGTTTGGTTCCTTTAAGTTTTGTTAATATTGCTTTACAGTATATTAGATTGGATATCCTTGTAAGCATTTACAGCACTTTACCAGTAGCACTTGTGTGTATTATTATAATGTTATTGTAAACCCATAGCACTGGTTTTGGACTGTTCTTAGTCTCTATACATGTGGGAGTGTACACATGCATACAGTCTTTAATATTTATTCTAGTTCTGCCTTATTAAACATACATATAACATCAGATGTAAACACATTAACATAAAATATTCTGTATTTTCCAGTTAGTTTTACATTAAATCATTACAAAAAATCTTTTTACTTGGTGACCCAATAAGCCATCCAGACTTGTTGAGGTTCAGAGATCCCTGCTTTCCATACTTATGGTTTATGAGCAAGATCATTTCTGAAGGGTGTGATGTAATGTCATTCTGTGCGAAACTATTGGAATATAGTTGACTTAGCATGATTTTTGTCAAAATACACTAGGCTCATGAAATTCCTGACTTTTCAGCTCCTGATACAGAGGTAAAAATGGCTTTTGTAAACTGAAATGTAGTAAATGTCATGTCGGTTTGACGTCAGATTTGGGTTTTAAATAGCATAATGAACAATTTTTATTGTAACTGCTGAGTTTGCTTGCTGAGCCAGAGCTAGGCTCATGACATTCGATTGCACAATCTGACCTGAGTGACATTTGAAATCTTAATCACACATACAGTACCACAGCACAGTTGAACACTATTGTAATGTTTATCTTTTATTTCTTGTCCTGTTTCTGTGTGTATGTGCTGTAGACATTTCTTGTGAGAAGGTCGTCTAAACTTCAAAAAAAGGTTATTTCCCTGCGTATGGACACAGACAGTGCTCCAGTGCCTGTCAGGGACTTCCCAGTCACAGAGAGCCAGTACAGTGAGTTCCACACAATTCCAGAGAACTTTTAGCATCTCTTTTCTCCATTTCACTTCCTTTTGCCCAATGCTTTTAAAAAAAATAACCTTTTTACCTTTCTGCTTTTGTCTTTTATTGATCCACTTGGACATTACAGTGACTGTGTGAGAGCTAAATTTAGCTCTGTAACTCTGAGTCTGTGCCTAGATGGTTTTTTTCCTGATAAATTTTTTTATTAATCTAGTGTGCACATTTGACTGATTGCATTCTGCTTACCACGCTGCATTTCTGAAGTTGATTATATTAAATACACCATATCACTGCAGCAACAATGCAAAAATTATTCAATCATCTGGTTAGAAAAACAGCTAAATATATATTTTAAGTATATTTAAAATCTTAAATATAATATATTATTTTCTGCAAAAAAAATGTTTCCACATTACTTGTTAAGGGATAATAATTCTCTTTATAAAAACTCTTTTAAAGAGACTCCTTTAAACTCTTCTAATAAGATGTTTAAAATAAAATTCTTTTAAAACACTTTCCTTTGTCACTGATAAAAACTGATCATGTTCAGTCTTCTGGTCTTAAATTGCTAGTCTGTTTGTTGACAATTGTTAGGTTATATTAAGGTTGAGCAACAGGCATAATGACATTTCCACAATAACTGTCTGCCAGTTAGCACATCTGTTTTACATTAACCCAGAGTTGTTTCTCTCCCTCTATTTTTCCCAAATTCCTCCAACAGTGGGAGGTACTTAGCATACGTGGACTTTCACAGTGGAGCAAATAAAAATATTTCCAGCTTCGCTGTGCATTACTACTGCTAGTGGTGTTAAATTATTGTGTGTTTATATGTGTGTTTCAGCCTTCTCTTTGGAGGGATCAGGGATCAGCTTTGCTGATCTCTTTCGACTGGTGGCTTTTTGCTGCATAAGCAGGTAAGAGGATCTACATCGCTGTAAATCTACATTCTGATGTAAATTCTGTGGGTGTGAGTGAGCAGTAATGTAATGTATAATGCATGGTGTTTTCTGCCACTAATTTGATTATCCCTTTTATTTTATGTTGTTCTGTTTTATTTTGCACTTAATGATTGTATTTGATCATGATACCAGTACCCAAGATGTGGTATTTTAAATTTAACTGGAAAATTATTTACTTTTATTCTTATATTTCTTGTAAAACAGGTTCTATTTGAACTTTGTTACCAATGTTTAATGACTCCTCAAACCTGGGTGTCCTAGTCAGAAAGAACTATTGTGCTACAACATTATATCAGATCTATCCTTCTGGTCCAAATTGAACACACCATTGCTGCTCACTTGATTAAAGCCTTTGTACATATCTGGTTTATACAACAAACTCTTTAATCTGGTGAACCACTGCTGCTTTTATCATTTTTGTTTTTGATTGCCCAGTCCCAAAATAAAAGCACTGTTAGACTAAAAGCCTGGCATTTTTCTCCCATCCAGCCATCTGAAACAACAAATCCAAAAAGGAAGTTAATTGCTTGACACAGTGCCGGTGACTCAACTGCCAGTAAAAACATAAATCATTGAATATGTTTCCTTGTTTATTGCTGAATTGTTTGTGTGATTCTGCTTTGCACCGTGTAACCCTTATTATACTCTGTGTTGCATTTCTGCATGGCCTCCCTGCCTTGTCGAGCCTGTCTCATTGTTCGTGCCCCACAGTAGACAAACACGAGCCTCTGTATGTCAGAGACATTTCATATGCTAAGATTCTCACAGCTGGAACACCAAGCCTTTATTTTTCTCTATTAAGAGCAGAGCCTCTATAAGGATTTAAGAACCTTTATGCTTTATTACTACATTTGTGCTGTTAGTACACTTTATGCCCTTAGTGTCTTTTGCACTTTGTTGTAGGGATGTTCTCCCATTCACGCTGAAGCTTCCAGAGGCTATCTCTGCTGCGAAGACTACTACTGATCTAGAAGAAGTAGCCAAGTTAGGAATAGGTAAGTTGTCTTTATCCTCAACACTAATTCTTAGTTTATTATTCCAGTTAGTCTTCCCATGACGCCTTGTGGCCCGTTTAATAATATGTTATAGTTCTGTGACTGATTATGACAATTATAAACCAAAACTCAGCTGATAGACCTTAGAATTGATTGTCTGAGGAGGCTGAACCAGGCTTGGGGTCATAACTACAGTGAGCCGTCTGTGACTGTTTGAAGAATGGTTCTTGTTAAGAGCTGTATTGCATTGAGGCAATTCAGTGAATCGTCCTCTTGAGTGTGTTTTTATTGTCAGTGTTTCTGAGCACATACTGAATTCTGCTTTTTTCCTGGCTATCCTAAGTTCTCTTTGTTTTGCTTATTCAGTAATTTTTTCCAGTTTGTTTTAAAATCCTTTTAAATTGACTAACTATCATCTGATCATCACTCATCAGCTGTCTGGTTGTTTGCAATGATAGATTTTATAGAATAATTTTTTTCTTCTTTTTACACGGTTGAATTTATTCTAATTGTATTTTCTTTTGGTCACATATGTCAGATCGTTTACCTTAAAAACATTAGATGTCTCAGTTTTTTTGTTTACATAATTATGAATGTGCTTCTCATGTGGGCGACACATTCTGATGACATCACTTACAGAAACTTGTCTCCGAGAAGTTTGTTCCCTATGGCTCTGGGCAATTACACAGTATTCAGTTTGCTAGAAACAGACTTGACGTATAAACTTGCATCTGACTAATAGCCATACGGGAGAGTATAATAAAGACTTTTATTTACCTGAATGAGCTACAGTTTTAACTGAGGTGTTTCTTGATTGACCTTGTGGTATAAATGTTTGTTTAACTCAGATGTTTTAAGAATGTGCGTCACACAAGAGGTCAAATTACAGAAAATGAAGGTAGGCAGGTGTTAGAAGAGGGAACTCATGCTACTTGATACAGAAAATATAATCTGTGAAGTTAGAATACAGAGATTTTTTCAGTCTTAAAGCACATTTTGTGTGCGTGTAGTGTA
The DNA here is from genome assembly GCA_030522415.1 of Channallabes apus. Lineage (NCBI taxonomy): Eukaryota > Metazoa > Chordata > Actinopteri > Siluriformes > Clariidae > Channallabes > Channallabes apus. Next base: position 20,638,716 of record CM060118.1, read on the forward strand.
ATGGAGTACTGTAGAAATGCTCCTACTGGGATCATTGCCAAAATGGGCCCCACCTTAGAGGCTGCGATGGTGCCGGTCAGGTTTCAGCCTGACTGACTATTCTGAGTTGGAATTTTAAGGGGGAATGAGGACACTGGGGGGAAATCCAAAAGGAATAACTGAGCTAAGTAAATGAGAAAGACAGGAAAAGAAAAATGAACACAAATATTGGAAGATAATTGATTTTATAGCAGTTTTATTAACTGAGATAAAGAGTAAGTGGAATAAAGATAGGAGGATGTACAGACTGATTGTGTGTGATGCAATCACTCACACCACGCAGGTGTTTTACTTCTGAGGAACTGATGAGACGCAACCTGTTTGACATATAGTTTTTACAACAATTTATTAAAATATGCTTTCCAGTAAAGGTAGTAGAGGAAGGAAGTACTGTCCACACCCTGTCCAAACGTAATATTGATTATATCCTTAGAATATGTGTATGTGTCCAAGTGCAGAAAGGTAGGGGAAAAAAATCATTTTTGCATTTACTGTAGGGTGAGCAGAATGAATTTGAAGGGGCGGCCTTTAGAATGAATATGTGAGCGAGAAAAAGTGGGAAGAGAGAGCAGCAGCGGCTGCGCTCCTCCCACCAACTATCCAGCATGCATGACTCATACCATTCAGTATGTGTGTGAACCGCACTCCTGTTTCCACATGCTGACTTGGAGCTATGAGCTATAGGTGTTTTTATTCGTGTCCTCTGAAAGAAACACATACAAGAAGAGTTTAACCTAATTCCTGTAAGTGTGGGTTTCAGTCGTTCATGCTGTTCTGACTAACATGTTTACTTCTATTTTAATTAGTACTTTTGCTGTTGTCGGTCCTGCGGTTCTGCTTTTACTGTTTGTATTGTTGGATCGCTGTGCTCGCTTATGAGGAGTGTGTGCGTTGATTTATTGTGTGCTTTTTTTTAAACTCAAGATTATTATCATCACCTGGGCTTAAATAACATTTTTCATCATGTGATTTGTAATTGTATTATTTCCTTCGTAAATAATTTAGAATATATTTTATTTTGTAATCTTTTAATATATTTATACAGTATATTTTGAACATAATATAACATTGCCTATTTGGGCATTCCTTGTTTCCTTTAGGATTCTGGGACTCTACGCTGTGTCAAAAGAAGAAGAGTGCTGTCCCTGATGGACCGACTGTCCAGCAGAGAGTGAAGCAGGCAGAGCAGGGAACATCCCTTGGAGACAATTTGATACATGTTCCACTCACACGAACTCCATCCCAGTTGGAGTGCAGTCAGTCAAACGGGGCTCTGTGTTTCATTAACCCACTCTTTCTACAGACACACCGCTCAGAACCTGCTTCCACAGAACCTGCCACCTCAGCAGCATCTGGAGAAAATTGTGCACTTTCACACAGCAGCAGCTCCTCAACTCAGGGCAAAAGCCATACAGAGCCTCAAAGCATCCTTCGTCGAACCATCAGAACAGAACATACTGGAAATAACAGCGTGAATAGAGAAAAAGGTTTGTCCCGCTCTCCTCCACCTCGGCCACCACCACCCCGCATCATCCTGTGTAGACCATCCGTCCCAGTCAAGCAAAAGAGCATGCCTGAGACCGGTGTAAGCTGGATCAAAACGCCCCAGGAGAGATCTGGCCTGCTGGGGCGTCTAGGTTCCTCGTTCAGCTCACTCTCACTCTCATCCTCGCCACCAAAGAAAATCAGCTCACCCATCCCAATGCCATGCCGTGGAAAAAGAGCACCCAGCATTCCTAATGCAGAGGGGCACCTCTGCCACCTGGCACTGGAGGACCAGATCATCGAGCAGGCGGTGTCTCAGAGCCTGGCCAAGCAGGCGCTGAGGAATGCAGCCATGGAGAGCAGAAGTCCTGCAGAAGAGGGCAGCCCCATTGGGCGAGAGAGACTTAGTGACATTAGCATCTCCACCTCGTCCTCTGACTCTTTGGACTACACTCATAGCTTCACAATGCCAGCAGCAGCTAGCCCCTCCAGAGGTGACAGCAGCTTAGAGGAGGAGGAAGATGAGGAGGAAGATTATGGAGTTGGTGTGGAGAGTGATCAGGAGCTGAGCATGGAGCCACCCTTCAAGCCCAAGAAGCGGCACAGCGCTGGAACGTTCGTACTGCCGCGGGCACTCAAAGGACATCTGCGTAAGGTCAGCGGCGTCTTTAACTCACTCATGACACCTGAAAAAAGAGCGGTCAAAAGGATTGTAGAGCACTCCCAGAACAAAAGCACCTATTTCGGCTGCCTGGTGCAGGACTACATGAGTTTCATGCAGGAGAATTGCAGCTGCCACGAATCATGCCTTGAGCTGCTGCAGACCCTACGGCAGTTCATGACTCAAATGAAATCCTACCTGCTGCAGAGCTCGGAGCTCAACCCTCCCATTGAGTCCCTTATTCCAGAGGACCAGATTGGTAAGGACACTTTATTTAATAATATTCTTAACATGCGAGCTAAATAACGATCACATGCAATGCAAACAGAATCATTCTGATAATTGAAAATACACGCAAAATGTTTTTCCCACTTAACTAGCTAGCTACCCTGTCTCTTTTATGATGTACTTTACAATTAAATTCTTCCACGTATGTTTAACTGAATACGGTATGTTAAATCAGGCTTTTGTAAATAATGGCCAGTGTAAGGGTCTATTGTCAACAACTAATTAGTTAGCAGATTGTATAGGGAAAATCTGGTGTATGCGTGGTGGCGAAAAGGAAATGAATGTCACGGTGACTGAATTCTAGTAAATCGTGTAAAAATGGAAAGTCTTTGGCCAAAATAGTGTTTTTCTGCCAGTAATGTACTTTAATTTGGCGAGTGTCTGTATGTAAAAAAAAAAAAAAAAAACGTATACGTCTTTATCAAACATCTCATTTGTTTTTATTAAAACTTGAAAATCAGGTAAAGCCAAAAGTGCTTTTCACAAGCAGTGGAAGTGTATGGACTAGATCAAACGTTTACCTAAATGTTATAATTAATATATCTTTATGAATATAAAGATAGCTGTAAACAAAGTTTAGAATTGTTTGTATTCCCTAATAAAAATATATCACTAAAAGTAACTTTAGTCAACACAACAGAGAGATGAAGTTGAACCCATACATTTTTTTAACATTTGTCAGTAATGATGTTATTATAAGTGTAGTGGTAGTCATAGTGTCTTTCAGTGGAATTAGAATGAAGTCTTAAAGTTTTCTTGTTTTAATTTTTGTGAATACTGTAGTCAGATAACAAAAGCTGACAGCTGTAGTTTTCAGGACTGTATATAATAGAAAATGTTAAAAAATATTAACATTAACAAGTGTTTCATCAGTGACAATTTTATTTTCTAAAATAAAAAATAAAATAAAAAAGAAACACTGCTCGCAGTGTATCTACAGTTTAATTCACTGTATGGCAACTTGTAAGTGACTGAAGTGAACCACCAAGAGAGAAAAAGCAGAAGTATCACAATCACTGATTTATTTATTATGGAGGACATAAACTGATATGTGCACATTGAAATCCTAAGGACCAGCTATAACATAGTGAACAGTTATCAATCTTATTGTTCTATCCTATTCTATAATGCACCTGCTGTGAAGCATTCATGTGTTTGGAATGTCTTTGCTAACTGGTGTCATGTTACTCATCCTCCAGTGAGTATGTGTGTCCTTGACATGATTGTTAATGGACTGGTTATGAAAGTTGATTGTTATTTTTTTATACAGGGGTGGGTGAAGGGTAGGAGTAGAGTTCATTTTTTCCTTATTTTGCTCTGAGTTCTTACTTGTTTTGAGTTCCACAGCCACATTGTGTAATTCACTTCCGCTTTTCTTAGCACATGAGCAGACAGCTCTGTGCTCCAATAAATGTGTTTCACTCCAGATGTGTGCACATCTCTCCTGCCAAGTAGGCCATTGCCTCCTGCCCCTGCAGTGTACTTTCCACCAATCCCTGCTTGGGGCAGCGCTCTTACTTGTTGACTTTGACCTATTAGTAAGTGGGTAGGTGGATGTAAGTCGAGAATGTAGTAAGGGGGGGACAAAAGGACATTTGTTTTCTGTTTCAGGACATTGTACTCATTAGAGTATTTTCCCTAGGACACAGCATAGAAATACATCTGTGCCGCAAAGGTTTTTCGTGTGCACAAGTGGAGTCACTTAACCTAGGCTTCACAGATAAAAGATATTAGGTGGTTAACTTTTCAGATGAAGCTGTCTCCTCTTCAAGGTCTATTTTAAGTTGGGAGAGATAAAGTGTGTGTATTTGTTTATTTAACCCACTTGATAACAGGGGAAGATAATATCTTGCTCTTGAGATGCCTCAGGAAGATCTGTTTCCTGTATGCTGACAATGTTTTGAGGACTTCCCAAAATGTAGAACCAAGAATAGAAACTGAATGAGGTGGGTTATAGATCCTTTTAGAACAAATTAAATAGGTATATTAGGGAAATGGATATTCAGGCAGCCAGCGAGGGGATTTTGTACTCTGTTTGTCCGTCTGAGAGTGTTGGAGAATGACGTAACTTGTATTTCACTACGATGGCCTGTTCTGTGTGTTTTTTTTTTTTTTTTTCATGTGTGGGAGGCGTCAGTGGATTCACTTCTCTCAAGCCTGTGGCTTGTTTTCCTCCTTTGGACATTGGAGCCAGGGTGGTGGGTGGTGTTGTGGCGAATGTTTGCACGCAGTAGAAAACAGTCTTTTAGACTTGACTGATTGCTTCTTCTTGTCTATGCTGTTTTCCTGTTTAGCCCTTTCTCTTCTTTGTCCTGTTTGTCACTGTCCTTGCACAAGAAGGCTGCTCTCATTCAGCAAATGAGATAGGGTCTATTTTTATGTAGAAATAATTAAAATGTTAATGTACATTTCCATTTCCCTTTCTGTTCTGAAACAGAAAAATTGTTGTACCAACTGTTCTTGTGGTGTTACGGACTTGATCACTCAAGTCACTATTACTGTCACTGGAGGAAGTTTTTCATAGACAAACAAATACTGTTTTGGGTTGGATTAAGAGCTTTCTTTAATTCTTTGTCTATGAGGCATATGGTGCGAATTTAATTAATATGGAATGGCGCCCTTAATGCTAGCTGCTCCAAACTTTGGCCTTCATGAGTACTCACCATTTTAGTATAAGAAAAGCATTGGCCAGGCAGCAGCCTGAGTTTATGGAATTGTATGTTTTTCTCCCTCTTGTACCTAACAGACAACAGAGGGAGGAGCACAACCACATTCACTACTTACTTTTAGGAAATGTATTATAATATTTTGAGTGTGTTGGAGTAAACGTCAATACATGGCATATTAGACTATAAGCTAAAGTTGTTTAAAATTAACATAATATGAATAATGAATAATTGTTGAAATGTCAGAGACTTCATGATTTAAATGAGTTAAAATTATTGCTATGTCATCACTGAAGTTTGTATGTCTTCTGTTAATTATCATATTTATCTGATTCAGCATTCATTGCAACTAGAATGAATGCTGAATGCACACATTTTTTCACAACATTTGTAATGAATGTTAAATTATGATTATTAGAATTAGTGTGGAGGATGGAGTAGGGTGGTAGAGCGTCTGACTAAAATGACTGACAGTAAGCACATTCAAACACAAAGAAGTGTTTTAGATGTCAAATCAGTTGTCCATAAAGGTTTTCTTAGTGACTTAATACATTTTGTCAAGAACAAAAACTTAATGCATTGTTTATTTTTCATGTTGTATATTTTGTCAAGGTTATTTTTAAATAGATTTTATATTAAGGGGGAAAAAAATCGGCTCTTGTACCCTTACATAAACACTTATTTTACAGTATATTTTGACTATAATAACAGGCTTAATAGACCAACAATACAGTAGCAAGCATGCATGGATTACTTTATGGAAATTTCATATTGTTTTAATACATTTTTATTATTTCCTATGATTAATTAGAACGTTATTGGTACCACAGACATGACATCATCTGGGTCTCTGCAGAGGGGGGAAGAAGAAAGGGAGAGAAGAAACATCACATGCCTAAAATCTGACCAAGAAACATTTAGTTCCCTAATGAATACTGAAGCTGACAGGAGCACTTTTTTTTCACACTCAGCATTCTTGGTCACCTGAGTAGGCAGTTAACCATTACATTTTGCTACTAGAGCTTTGTGGTTTAATGTCCAGTGAATGTTTACTGCCTTCTGTAGTATCACCCTGCAAAGTTTTGAACCAGCTTTGCACAATCAGAAAGAAGTAAAGCATGTCTGCTGGAGTCTTATTAATGTACGAATAACCTATTCTGGGCGGCGCGGTGGTGTAGTGGTTAGCACTGTCGCCTTGCACCTCCAGGGTCTGGGTTCGATTCCCCGGCCAGGCTCGATTCCCGTCTCTGTGTGCATGGAGTTTGCATGTTCTCCCCGTGCTTGGTGGGTTTCCTCCGGGTACTCCGGTTTCCTCCCACAATCCAAAGATATGCAGGTTAGGCTAATTGGCGTTCCTAAATTGCCCGTAGTGTGTGATTGGGTGTGTGAGTGTGTGTATGTGTGTGTGCCCTGCGATGGATTGGCACCCTGTCCAGGGTGTACCCCGCCTAGTGCCCGAAGTCTCCTGGGATAGGCTCCAGGTCCCCCGTTACCCTGAACACAGGATTAAGCGGTATAGAAAATGAATGAATGAATGAACCTATTCTGTGAATTGTTTAGGAAAATAAACAGTGGAAAGATTTTGTGAATCTTCTCCCCTTTTTTCTGAAAAGGACATGTAATATTAACACTGTGGGAGGTTTCAATCTATATTTACAGCCACAGCTATTTCTGTTTGTTCACACTTCTATATATAGCGCCTATATTCATATTAATACAGTCTGGGGGAAAAATAACTTTTTGGTTTGACAGTGGTTTCATTATTTTGCATACATATATTCATTATTTGTAATATGTGATAATTCCAGTGACTAATTCTACACTTTTAATGTGTGTGGGAGAATGTGCGAATCATCCATCTTACATAGGTTTTCTCTCACAGTTGGCACATATGTGCTGACCATTTCTAATCAACTCCTGTATCCCATTCTCAGATCAGGTACTGGAGAAGGCCATGCACAAGTGCATCCTGAAGCCTCTGAAACCTGTTGTGGGGGCGGCTCTGCACAACTTCCAAATGAGCAGTGGAGTCTGGCAGCAGCTGAAGGAGAACCTGGCTCTTGCCAAAACCAAGCAGCCACAAGATATGGGTGTAGACGGAGCCATGCCACCAGACCCTGTGTCCATAGAGAAGATTCGTCATAAGTTCCAAAATATGCGCAAACTGTACTCACCTGAGAAAAAAGTGTCACTACTGCTCCGTGTCTGCAAGCTCATTTACACCATCATGGAAGAACATTCAGGTAAGACATAGTGCAAAATGACTTCAACCATAATTTTATTCAGATGGAGGATTAATATGGTTTAATCTGGTTTTAGGGAGAATGTATGGAGCAGATGACTTCTTGCCCATGCTGACATATGTGTTGGCTCAGTGTGACATGCCTGAGCTGGATACAGAAATTCAGTACATGATGGAGTTACTAGATCCCTCTCTGCTGCATGGAGAAGGTACATTCACTCTGGATTCATAAGCAAGGCACCATATCCAAAAAGCACTATTTAGCAGCTATGCTGATTTATTTACTCATTTATTTATTTTAAAGAAAAGTTTAAATGATAATTGTCTGTTCTTTGAAGGTGGCTACTACTTAACTAGTGCATACGGAGCTATGTCACTGATTAAAAACTTCCAGGAAGAGCAGGCAGCACGGGTGCTAAGCTCGGAAACCCGTAACACACTCCACCAGTGGCACCGCAGACGCACAGCTCAGCGCAGCACACCATCCGTGGACGATTTTCAGGTGACACACTCACCACATAGTACACATGACTCGTCCTAATTGTAGGACACAGTGAAATATTAACTTTGTGTTTGGGAGAGATGTGTTTTTATGACAAGCACTTAAGGACTCAACTCCTGCAAAAAGTGCTTTGGATGCAGAAAAAAAAACATCATGTCACTATTCTTGATCAATAATATACCATGGAGTTCTTAACAGAAACGACATTTTAGCAGCATGTCTGCAAACTTTAAGCATTTAAGACAGCTAAAGTGATGTAACTACCATTATATCACTGTTCAGTTAAATGGTAACATTTTTGTACCATGTGTTTATCTTTGTAAAAGTGTTTTTTTTTTTACAATGTCTCACTGTTAAATCTGCTACAAAAATAACATTTACTTGAATCGATGCATATTATATATCATAATGATTAATTAAATATTGTGATATAATTTTAGCACTCAATCCTTATGTATACTTCCAAGGGTTTGATAGTGATATAGTGTATTATTGCAAATACCATATTTGTTTTTACATCCTACCTACCCATAAGAAAAAAATACATATATAATATTTTTCATGAGTTATTTAAAGAAGGTATTTTTATTTCTCATGATTTATTATGATTTGTTTTATAAGATCAGTAATCATTTCCTTTACTAATATAGTAAACTAATATAGCTCTTCTCTTTGTGTGTAGAACTACCTAAGAGTTGCACTCCAGGAACCAGACAGTGGCTGTACAGCTAAAACTCTAAAGGTGCAACCGTACGGCACCACAGAAGAGGTGTGTCAGTTATGTGCTGAAAAGTTCAAGGTGCGTGACCCTGATGCCCATGCCCTGTTTCTGCTGACGGAGGAGAGCACGCAACAGCTGGCCCCGGACACACACCCACAGAAGATCAAAGCAGAGCTACACAGTCGCCCACAGAGTCAGCCGTTTTACTTCGTCTACCGCCGGATTCAGAACCTCAACCTCCCTGCTCCAGCAGATGAATTCAATCACAACTCAGTTCCTGCCTTAGCCTGAAGCCTCTGAAACTTGCGTGTGATGAATTTACTCTCTTCCCTAATTGCTGCGAGTGTTTTTCACATCACCACAAAGACAACTGTGCTGTTTTGGAAATGTTTGCATCTAAAGGAAAAAGAAAATGATGCTAGGCCCTGAGGAAAGAAGGAAGGAAGGATGTGTCTGACAGATGCTGCATTTTCAGCTCTTCTTTTTCTTTTTTAATCTTTCAGGAAGTGGAACGTGAGCATCACGTTTGAGGAAGCCACTTTTGTGTTGTAAACGATACAGGAGAGTTGACCATAGGCAAACATGCTAATTGGAAAGTTGAGTATGAATGTGCATGTTAATAATGGAGCGAGACCTGTTTAATAGCCATGTCAGGTTTTTCTATGCTGTGGATTTTCTTTCCTGAGTCAGTATAAATAATACAATACTCTATATGACTGCTTTTTTTAAAGGACAAAATTTATTGGATGTGTTTTAAATTGTATGCTAATTTTCATATAGTGGCTGGCTTCAGTGGGCTGTTTAGCTCATAGTCTGACATGTGGTGCAATATGAGCAAGTCCACTGCCAAAGACGTGGAGGAATCCATGTCAATATCTGACTTTATACTTTGCCTTTTTATATACTGAAAACCTAATTGTTAACATATTTTAAAAAGTTTTGATGCAGTTGCTGGTAAACTGCTTTCGTTTTATGTATTTAAAATAATTAGTCTAATAATGCATGCATTTGTTGGTTAAGAATATTAACTAAGAACCAGGCACTGTTGCCAGTGATGTTTTATCATATGCATATTTGTACGAATGAAATCATATGAGTCAGTAGACCACAAACATGTTGTTTATCCTCCCATCCTTGATAACTTATAAAACAGTTTTGCTATGAAGATACATATAAATAAAATCTTGAATCCAAGTTATAGAAAATACTGTACTACTGACAAGCTAAAGGCTTGTGTGTGAATAAATCTGAGCTGCATCTCAGTGATTTATGATCCTTGCTGGCAAGTTACTGAAAGTGTGCAGTGGGACAGGAAGGTTATGTGGAGGCGAGGAGGTTACAGGAGTAGAATGTAACAATGAGTAAAAAAACAGGATGGACTAACTGGAAGGTCATACAAGAATGGTATTACATTCATTGGACGAACATCTCAAGTAATGGATTTTATACATGTTTTACTGTAAATTCTGATCAGGTAACATTTGACTAATTTGTTTTTTTGTTTTTGTTTATCATTTGTGTATGCCTAACTACAAAGGATGAGATTTACCAAGTGTGTGATTTCCTGTTAAAGTGCTGTGCATTTTTATGTCTGGCCATCAATGGTAGAAATGTCATTGACTGATATGTAGGCTGTCTGGGACCAGATCAATGCAATACGCTAATCCTTGTAGCATTGACAGAAATACATCAGGGCCGGCAGGAAAAAAAAAACAAAATACGTGATGTTAAATTGTCTTTTTTTTTTAAACTTAAATATAAAATATGTAAATGTGATTTAACTAGATATTATAAAGTTGATAAGTATATATTTATATGCAATCTGTGCTGGGATTATCACAGATTCTTTTTTTTTTAAAGAAGAAAACTTCTTAATTCAAATGTGTTTAAATTGTATTATATTATATTATATGTCTCACTACTAGCACTCCCATTGTAAGTTTTTTTTTTTAATGTGGCATTTATTCATGAACAATACTATTTTGCACACAATAAATAAGAACAAATATATTTCTATCGTTTTTTGTTTTTCCTTCCTAACTCATCTTTAGTAACCTTTTATACTGATCATAATCTTGGGGTTGGGGAACATTTCTCGGCAACATTGAATCCAAGGAAGAATACATCTTTGATCCGGTGCTTGTCCATCACGACAACACACAACAAATATACAAACATTTTTGGACAGGTTTTCTTTTGTCCTCCCACCGTGGGCAGTTAGTGCTTTTTGAATGAAATTATGAAAAAATTAATTATAGATAGATAGATAGATAGATAGATAGATAGATAGATCACTGTGTGTAAACTAAGAGACACAACAACTATGTTTTTGAGCCTCTGGCATGATATTATGATTTCACAGAAATTCTGCTCATATTACATAATCGTTTCACAAAATCAGATTCTGAGAAAGCGTGATTCCACACATTACACATTTATTCCGCCTAAACATGTTTATACGTAGCTTTGCCAAATACCACAAACATTCTTATCCAAATGCCTGATTTAATTCTTCAGAAGGGATTGCATTCTTGGCGGAATTCTGTGAAGAGTTCCTTTAGCGCCATCCAGTGGCCTTTAGGACCCTGTGCATTGTAAAAACTGAGGCTTGGTATCGTTTTTGTAGGCTCGAGTAGTATTCATTTTCTTGCTAAATCACGCGGTTATTTTGCAACGTTCGAGACTTATAAGAGATTGTGACAAACCGCCGTGACGTAGGCAACCACGCGATACTGACTTTCCATGTTTATCTCCTCAAAAACGAGGATTCATTTAGTTAATGTTACAGTTTTATTCAAGTACTGTGTCTATATTTCATTGTATTTAAAGCCAATACTGTCGTAAACAAATTTAAATGCAGAGTATGGTATTTGAAGACATCAGGTGATTTCTGCGCCTGAAGCCGGGGGGCGGAGCCTGGCGGCCATATTGAGCAACTCAAAGCCAAGAAGTTCAACTGTACAAATCCACAAATACTTACCTGTTCAACTAAGCAGAAGTATTATATGAATCTTAAATCCCTCGTATATTTTTGGGGGGTAAAATGGACATATAAATGATTTACCATGCTTTAAATTGATTTAAAATGTATTACCAGATATAGTAAGATTCAATTATTTGTCACATGTAAGTTAAAGCACAGTGAAATGACTTTTTCGTAAATACCAGTTGGGAAACTGGGGTTAAAGCACAGGGATAGCCAGGATACAGTGCCCCTGATGCAGATAGGGATATCTTGTATTTGTGTTTCCATAGGTGAGGAATTGAACAAGTAGACAGTGACAGGTTAGTAATAAATAAACTAAGTAATACACTTCGAGAAACCAGCCGCACCATTTTGGGAGCTAGAGATAGAAGAGAAATGGCACTGGAGACAAGCAGAGGATTGAAACAACAACAACAACATTATTTGGTTTAGGATACAGTACAATATTAACACTACAATATTAGTTTTACTGAAAAGTGGTTCAACTTTTCAACAACTTTTTTTTATCTTTATTAAATCTTTATAGTAGTTTGCTTGGGTTGTTATATATCTTTTTTCCCCTGTAGGTTTCCCAATCAGGACAGTTGTTAGGTCAGAGGTGTCAAATCTTTTCCAGAAAGGGACGGTTTGTGTATGCAGGTTTTCATTCCAACCAAGCGGAAGCCACACCAGACTGAGTCTATTGAAACCTGAGATCAACTAATTAAACATGTAGAATCAGGTGTGGTGTCTGTTTGCTTGGAATAAAAACCTGCACACACTGGCCTTTTCTGGAGAACATATAACAGCATTAGATGAGCATTATTTAGCCCAAGTTTTGTCCCTTTGATTAAAAATATTAATGAGATATGAGTTGATCCAGGGTAAATATCTAACTCTACCTCAATTTGTTTTCATGTTTATTAATTACATTAGTATCCTCCAAATAGATGAGGTTCCATGCATTATCAATGAAATGAATTAACATAAAAAAATTTCCCAGTTTCCCTGAATATAGGCACTCTTGAAATGCTGCTCAACCACACAAATTAGTTAACCACATCTGTGGTTTATACCTGTGGTATAAAAAGCAATCTGTAACTGGAGAATAGAATGTACTATACACTATAAATAAATTCATTTATTATCCATCCCCTGTTGCATCATTGAAGACGGAGATACAAATTGTATCTGAGAGCAATGTTAGTACAAAAACTGATTTGGGAGAAATGGGTTTCATTAACCAAACAGCTGCACACAAGTCTGATATCACATGACACATACCCTGGAGATATACATGTACCAGGGCAGTTATTTAAGGAGTTGCCAGCTCAACACCCAATTGTCATTCACACATCATAGGCAATTTGGAAAAACCAATTAGCTTAACCTGCATGCCTTTGGGGAGGAAACCGGAGAACCAGGAGGAAACCTTTTACAGTACAAAGCACAGGGAGAACATTCAAACTCCATAACAACATTTTAGACAACCATACGCTTTCAACTGCTTCCGAAGGTTTGAGGAAGGTTACCTGGCCCCTGTGCACAAGGTAAGACCTAAATAGATATGATTTGATGAGGTTAGTGAGAAGAGTCCTGATTTCAACCCCACTTATCACCTTTGGGATGAACTGAAACTTTGATTATGAGCCATACCTTCTTGTCCAACATCAGTCTGACCACACAACTGCTTTTGTTAACTGAATAAGTACAAAGTCACAGAGACAGGGTTTCCAGAAGGAGGCAAAGGAATTTTTAATAGCTATGGAATAGGTTGGAATGTGATGTCGAACCTGAGCTGTAATGGGCAAGTGTCCACATACTTTTGGTCATATAGCATAGTCACCACCATTATGCAGAAAGACTAAGCTAACTACCAGTGATGCAGGTATCATATTTCCTCTCAGTCATCACTGATGTTTAGTATCATGACGTATGCATGTGACGTACCATAAAGAGGCGGTGCATGGAAATGTACGAACCAATGGTAAGGCATTTCTGATTGATGCCACGCCCATACGGTGTCGGTGCTGTTTGTGGGAGGCGCCGATGTCCAGGAAGTAAACACTTCACTTAGCCTGAGTGAGCGATGGAGCGCACAGCATCAGATACGGAAACCGATGATTATGAACAGCCTTTGCTTCACCGGACAAAGGACGGCGACGTAAAAAGAGGTGAATAGATGCTGTATATGTGCATGTGTATTTTAGGAAGAGCGAGTTCGTGGCAAAACAAAAAAAACTAAACAAAAGGGAAAACAATGAACAGCCGGCCGGCAATGTGGCGACAGCAGGCTGCAGACACGGTGTTACATGTTGCGGAGTTTTAGAGTATGTTAGACTTAGCAGCCTTACCTTACCTACAGACTGAAGTTTTATTTGCATGACTACAGGAATGCTAACGTTCGCAGTTATAGTCACGTGGTGCAGCACTTAGTTAAAGACTAAACTAGCTAGATGTTTCTTTCACGTAACGAAGTCCACACTCACAGGTAATACATCCACGTTTTATATAATATCAAAATAAAAAATTAAATGAATCTACTTTAATGTTTAAAGCACATATACCTGGTGAGTCTGAAGCATTTTGATGATTTAGCCTGTTTGCAGAGATCAGCTGATCTCGCCGTGACGTCATCTGATTGCACGTGATGACCAGGTGTCTGTTGAATCACAATGGTGGTTTGATCAAAGTGTAGTATGTCCCCTACACTTTTTCTGTTTCAGCAGTGCAAAGTTAAGAATTTGTATATTTGGGGAAGATTTATTGCAAGAGACTGGACAGGGTGCACCTTTACGCTTTTTACTGATTTGTAATTGTTTGACAGACTGTGTCATTGTGATACAGGAAAGAAAAAGAGAAGACAATTTCACACAACTGTACAGCACAAAGAACAAATGTAAGAAACACTGCACAGGCAGCAGAAACGCAGCACAATATGGGGAATCGCAGTGCTGTTATTCTACACCTCCTGACTATCCTGTCTGTCAGGGCACACATTGTCTTCCACATTGCAGCTCTGAAAGAATCTTTTGTCTTCTCCATCCTCTGCAGACGTCTGCTGTGATGTCCTGACATACTGCGTCCGTGTCAGTCAGGTCGATCATCAGTTGATGTATAGCTTTAAACATTACTTTCCATTGGTGAAGTCAAGATTTAGGACAAATTTGTCAATTTAGGACAAATTTACAGAAAAAAAATCAAATAGAAATGTCTAGAAGGTATCCACAGCAGATTATAAAAACTGGTACAACCATATTACATGTATTGACATACAAGTAACGGATGCTTTCACGTTCTGGGGTGAGCAGGGTTTTTACGGAGGCTTAGAGGTTAGCATTGGGACCTATTCCTCCAGGGTCAAGGGTTTGATTCTTACCTCAAGTCTGTATGTGGAGTTTGCATGTTCTCCCCGTGTTTGGTGGGTTTCCTCCAAGTACTCCAGCTTCCTTCCACTGTCCAAAGATATGCATATTAGGTTAATCTGCGTTACCAAATTGCCTGTAGTGTGCTGTGTACCCTGCCTCGTGCCGAATGCCACCTGGTATAGGCTTTAGGTCCCATCATCCTTTACACAGGATAATCTGTATAGAAGAATAAATTAATGAATAACATAAGTAACTGATAATATAGAAAACAGCAGACAGTTTTGCTTGATTGTGGCAAATCGTTTGCATTTTGTTCAGAAAATAAATTTAGTTTTTATGATGTGACTAGATTATGTGAAGTTTGTACAAGTAGTTTTAAGAATTTTAATTCTCATTTGAGAAACAAACCAAAGTCACTGTGAATAACTGTGTAATAATAAAAAAGCCCTCATCAAGCCCTGCTCTGCCGATCATGGGACAAGAATTCTATTGTGTTGGACTTTATTCTGCAGTCATGATGTTTCAGTATAACCTGTGACTTCACTGCATATGCACAGGCAATATATGTTTATTTTGTCTACTGAGTATGCAGCTGTCTCTAACGTTCTTTAAAAGCTATTAACAACCTCTTGTGTTTTATATCTAAATTAGAATTCAGCTTAAAATACATTTACGGTTGCATTTCCTGTAGCAGATGAAACATGAGAGGTATGGTGATGACTCAGGTCCTGGTGTAAAAGCGTAGGTTCAAACAGCAGTCCACCAAATGTTCCTGTCTCTGTAATAATATGTTAATAAGATATATCTGCAATATTGATAGCTTTAGAAATAGAAAAACAGTTCATGCTCAGAAGAATCTGTGTACATAGAGACGGCTGACAATCTTTAAAAAATTTTCAATGCTTTATTTTAAAGATTTAAACTCTGCTCAACTGTAAGTTAACAGGTAAATTTAACTTAATTCGGTTATAAATATTTTTGTAGACTAAGGCTGTGAAGATATAGTAAGAGTCAAACACAGCTTCCAGTTCTCTAAAAGATAATTTAATTGACTTCAGGACCTGATATTCTTCAGCTCTTTATAATTGTAGCTAGCAAATCTGGCCATTTATGCCAAACTGGGAAACGTCTGTTAAACGTAGAGATTTGGCCATATTGGGCTCTACAAAGATTTCACATTAGACTGAAGAAAGTCAGGTAATCTTCTACTTAAAGTACTGTATTTGAGTCACTTTAAGCAAATCTGTGGGCTAAGGTCACAGATTTATAAATAAATATTGTTTGTAAGACAATTGGTAAAATAACGCTGACCCCCATGTGCAAAAGTTTCCTATAATATTCATTTTATATGTTGAATATTTTTTTTTTATAATATTCATTTCAGATGTTTTTATTTCATATTTTGCAAGAGTAATAATAAAAAGCCTGTTGGAAATTAGGTGTATCTGTGGCCTAGATAGGTTGTTGTGTTATATAACCCAGTGCTGACGTACTGTCCACAGGTAGTAATTATTGTTTCTTAAAGACATCCCGGTGCATATTTCTGTGTCATCGTGTACATGTTCTGAAAGAATATTCTGTTCTCACAGCTCCAGTGCTATGCTCTTCACGCTATGGCCTTGCCTTACTGTCCTGCTATGGCTTCTTTGTGGCGTACGCACTGCGGGTGAACCTCAGTGTGGCCATGGTGGATATGCTGAAAAACCGTAGCAGCAGTAACAATGTCAGTGGCTCCGTGTGCCCGAGGCATACCAGTCCAGCACGTCCCAGCCACAATCACACAGTAAGAACAGTAAAAGATCTGTACTGTATATTCTTTTAGGTTATTAGCGCTGTTTGGATTTAGTGCTTAGAAAAAAACTACTTTGGTGGCGTTATCTATATTTTGTCTCAGACTATACAGGAGGTTTTTTAAATAGTCGACTTCATGGTACAAATAATTTATATGTTTTATAAACTTTTAGGACAAGCAAATTCATAAATACGACACCTTATAGGTATATTATATAAATTCTATTTGCTTTCTCCAGGCTAGTGTGTATGATTGGGACTCAGAGACTCAGGGCTGGATCCTGGGCTCCTTCTTTTACGGCTACATTGTCACTCAGATACCAGGTGGCTACATGGCACGCAAATATGGTGCCAAGTGGCTGCTGGGCTTCGGCATCCTGGGAACTGTGATCTTCACTCTGCTTACACCTGTGGCTGCAGATCTGGGAGCTGGCTATCTCATTGCAGTCAGGGTACTGGAGGGCATAGGAGAGGTAAGCATCCGTGTGTAGACTTGTGTATTTGCCTTAGCTTGTAGTTTGCTCTGTAAATTTGGATTAAAAAGTTGTACATATTATGGGCTGTCAGGGAGTGACGTTTCCTGCCATGCATGCTATGTGGGCATCCTGGGCTCCACCCTTGGAGAGGAGTCGACTGCTTACTATCTCTTATTCAGGTAAAACTGCACATGATAAATTGTCTGTGTAGTATGTATGATTACTTGAATTAAAGAGTAAAAATCTTATTAAAATTTGCTTGCTTGCTTGTTTTTGTTTAGGTGCTCAGCTTGGCACTGTAGTAGCCCTTCCCCTGTCTGGTCAGATATGTTTTTATCTGGATTGGACGTATGTCTTCTATATATTTGGTGAGATCTTTTTTTTTTTTTTTACGTCTGATGCAAGAATATGTACAGTGGGGGAAATAAGTATTTGATCCTCTGCAGATTTTCTAAGTTTGCCCGCTTACAAAGAAATTAAATGTTTATAATTTTTATCATAGGTTTATGGTACAGGATAGAGACAGAATATCAAGCAAAAATCCCAAAAAGCACGATAAAATGTTATACATTGATTTGCATTTCAGTGAGGGAAATAAGTATTTGATCCTCAGGTGAAACAGGACTTGGTATGTGCTGGAGAAACACTTGTTTGCAAGCACAGAGGTAAGACTTTTCTTGTAGTTGGTTACCAGGTTTGCACACATCTCAGGACGCATTTTGATCCACTATTCTTTACAGATTTTCTCTTACTTTTAAGATTTCTTGCCTGCCGCTGGCAACTCAAAGTTTCGGCTCTCTCCATAATTTTTCTATAGGATTATAGTCTGAAGACTGGCTAGGCCACTCTATGACCTTAATGTGATTCTTCTTGAGCCACTCCTGTGTTGCCTTGGCAGTAGGTTTTGGGTCATTGTCATGCTGAAAGACCCATCCATGACCCATCTTCAGGAGGTTCTCATCCAAAGTGTTATAATACTTGGCCCGTCTCTCAATGCAGTCTGTACCTTTAGAATGAAACCAGCCTTAAAGCATGATGTTTCCACCTCCGTGCTTGACTGTAAGGATGGTGTTCTTGGGGTCATAGTCAGCATTTTTTTCCTCCAAAAACAGTGTCAAGTTGATGCCAAAGAGCTCGATTTTGGTCTCACTTTATCCCAAACTTCAGATGGGCCTGTACATGTGCATTCTTGATTAGGGGGACCTTGCTGAACTGATTTCAATCCGTGGTGGCATATCATGTTACCAATGTTTTGTTTGGTGACTGTGGTCCCAACTGCCTTGAGATCATTCACAAGCTCCTCCCTTGTAGTTCTGCACTGATCCTTAATTTTTCTCATGATTATTCTTACCCCATGAGGTGAAATCTTGCACGGAGCTCCAGACTGAGGGCGATTGATGGTTACTTTGTATTTCTTCCATTGCTAGCATATAAATATATAGACTGTATTTATATATGTATAAAGGCCACCTGACCACAGAATCTTCCATTCAAATCTCAACAATATTGGCAAGTCCAAACGGGTGTCAAAGGATATCGGGGACAAGACTGTAGATCTGGCCAAGGCTGGAATGGGCTACAAGACCATGAGCTAGAAGCTTGGTGAAAAGGAGACAACTACCGGAGCGATTATTTAGAATAATGGAAGAAATACAAAGTAACCATTTCACCTCATGGAGTAAGAATAATCATGAGAAAAATGAGGAACCAGCCTAGGACTACACGGGAAGAGCTTGTGAATGATCTCAAGGCAGTTGGGAGCATAGTCACCAAACAAACCATTGGTAACAGAATACGCCTGCATGGATTGAAATCCTTCAGCGCAACAAGGCTTGCCCTACTCAAGAAAACACATGTACAGACCCGTCTGAGGTTTGCCAATGAATAGAGAAAGATTGGGATAAACTGCTGTGGTCAGATGAGATCAAAATTCAGCTCTTTGTCATGTTTGACTTGCTGTTTTCGGAGGAAGAAAAAATGCTGACTATGACACTAAGAACACCACAGTCCCTACAAGCAAGCACGGAGGTGGAAACATTATGCTTTGGTGCTGTTTCTCTGCTAAAGGTACAGATTGACTTTGCTGCACTGAGGAGCCAATGGATGAGGCCATGTGTTGTAAAATTTTAGATGAGAACCTCCTGAAGATGGGTTGTGGATGGGTCTTCCAGCATCAAAATGACCCTGAACATACTGCCAAGGCAACTAAGGAGTGGCTCAAGAATAAGCACATTAAGGTCATGGAGTGGTCTAGCCAGTCTTCAGACCTTAATCCAATAGAAAATTCACAGAGAGAGCTGTAACTTCGAGTTGCCAAGCAACAGGCAATAAACCTTATACATTTAGAGAAAATCTGTAAAGAATAGTAGATCAAAATGCATCCCAAGATGTGTGCAAATCTGGTAAACAACTACAAGAAACATCTTCCCACTGTGCTTTCCAGCAAGGGTTTCTCTACCAAGTACTAAGTCATGTTTTGCTTGGGGATCAAATACTTATTTCCCTCAATGAAATGCAATTCAATTCATAACATTTGTATCATGTGCTTTTTCTGGATATTTGGTTGATCTTCTATCTCAATCCTTTACCATAAACCTATGATAAAATTATAGACCCAAACACACAGAAAGTACATTAGAATAATCCACAGAAGGTCACTGCTGAAAGGGTTGTCTGTTTACAGAGTGGTGCAAAGTCCTCTTTTCAGATGAAAGTAAACTTTGCATTTAATTCGGTAATCAAGGTCCAAGAGTCTGGAGGAGTGGAGACACACAGAATCCAACTTGCTTTATGTCCAGTGAAATTTCCACAGTTAATGAGGACGCACCTATATACCAGGAGATTTTGATGATATAAGGGCGTTGTCTATTTAAATTTCATAGGTACATCTTCTGTTCCCATTGGCTGATTGCGATGAAACAAAGCCTATATGTTACCTCAAGCTTGACCAAATACAGTGGCTTGCAAAAGTATTCGGCCCCCTTGAACTTTTCCACATTTTGTCACATTGCAGCCACAAACATGAATCAATTTTATTGGAATTCCATGTGAAAGACCAATACAAATTGGTGTACACGTGAGAAGTGGAACGAGAATCATACATGATTCCAAACATTTTTTACAAATAAATAACTGCAAAGTGGAGTGTGCATAATTATTCAGCCCCATTTGGTCTGAGTGCAGTCAGTTGCCCATAGACATTGCTTGATGAGTGCTAATGACTAAATAGAGTGCACTATGTAATCTAATGTCAGTACAAATACAGCTGCTCTGTGACGGCCTCAGAGGTTGTCTAAGAGAATATTGGGAGCAACAACACCATGAAGTCGAAAGAACACACCAGACATTTCAGGGATAAAGTTAGTGAGAAATTTAAAGCAGGCTTAGGCTACAAAAAGATTTCCAAAGCCTTGAACATCCCACGGAGCAGTGTTCAAGCGATCATTCAGAAATGGAAGGAGTATGGCACAACTGTAAACCTACCAAGACAAGGCCGTCCACCTAAACTCACAGGCCGAACAAGGAGAGCGCTGATCAGAAATGCAGCCACGAGGCCCATGGTGACTCTTGACGAGCTGCAGAGATCTACAGCTCATGTGGGGGAATCTGTCTATAGGACAACTATTAGTCGTGCACTGCACAAAGTTGGCCTTTATGGAAGAGTGGCAAGAAGAAAGCCATTGTTAACAGAAAACCATAAGAAGTCCTGTTTGCAAAGTGTGTTGCACAGCAAACATGTGGAAGAAGGTGCTCTGGTCAGATGAGAACAAAATGGAACTTTTTGGCCAAAATGCAAAATGCTATGTGTTGCGGAAAACTAACTCTGCACATCACTCTGAACACACCATCCCCACTGTCAAATATGGTGGTGGCAGCATCATGCTCTGGGGGTGCTTCTCTTCAGCAGGGACAGGGAAGCTGGTCAGAGTTGATGGGAAGATGGATAGAGCCAAATAAGGGGCAATCTTGGAAGAAAACCTCTTGGAGTCTGCAAAAGACTTGAGAATGGGGCGGAGGTTCACCTTCCAGCAGGACAACGACCCTAAACATAAAGCCAGGGCAACAATGGAATGGTTTAAAACAAAACATATCCATGTGTTAGAATGGCCCAGTCAAAGTCCAGATCTAAATTCAATCATGAATCTGTGGCAAGATCTGAAAACTTCTGTTCACAAACGCTGTCCATCTAATCTGACTGAGCTGGAGCTGTTTTACAAAGAAGAATGGGCAAGGATTTCAGTCTCTAGATGTGCAAAGCTGGTAGAGACATACCCTAAAAAACTGGCAGCTGTAAATGCAGCAAAAGGTGGTTCTACAAAGTATTGACTCAGGGGGCTGAATAATTACGCACACTCCACTTTTCAGTTATTTATTTGTAAAAAAATGTTTGGAATCATGTATGATTTTCGTTCCACTTCTCACGTGTACACCACTTTGTATTGGTCTTTCACATGGAATTCCAATAAAATTGATTCATGTTTGTGGCTAATGTCACAAAATGGGGAAAAGTTCAAGAGGGCCGAATACTTTTGCAAGCCACTGTACACCTGTGAACACATGACTCACCTTACGCGTCCCCAAATATATATTTTTTTAATTAGACACACCAACTTTAAGTTTTATTATATGTTAAACAGCCCAGAATATCTTTGTCCAAAGCTATATTTAGCTTTGATGACAGCTTGGCACACTCTTGGCATTCCTTCATCAGCTTCACGAGGTAGTCACCTGGAGAGATTTTCAATTCATATTGTATGTGTGCCTCGTCAAGAGTTAATTTGTGTCTTTTTTTGACTTGTTCATGTGCTTTAGACCATTAAATGTCTTGTGCAGAGGAAGGGTGGATACAGAGTCAATAGCCCTATTAGTGCTACTACAACTACCCTCATTACTTTTAAGAAATAAAGGTCAGTCAGTCTGAAAAATCTCAAGAACTTGAAACACTATGATGAAGCTGGCAATCTTGAGGACCATCCAAGGAAAGGAAGACCAAGAGATACCTCTTCTGCTTTTTTCAGAAGCCGCCAGTTTACAGCACCTCAGATTAGAGCTCACATAAATGGTTCTCGGTGTTCAAGGCGCATACATATTTCACCCTCTACTGTTCAGAGGAAACTGCATGAGTCAGGCCTTCATGGTTGAATTGTGGCAAAAAGACCATTACTTTGGAAGAACAACACGCAGAAGAGACTTGATTGGTCACAAAGTATGGATATTAGATCAGTGGAAAACTGGCCTTTGCTCTGATGAGTCCAAATTCTAACTGCAGACATAAAGAGGGTGAACAGACGGTTCCCACTGTGAAGCATGGAGGAGGAGGTACGATGGTGTAGGGCTGTTTTGCTGCTGACACTGTTGGAAACTTAGTCAAAATTGAGGGTATATTTAACCAGCATGTCTACCACAGTAATTTGCAGCGACATGCCATCCCATCTGGTGTGCACTTAGTGGAACCATCATTTGTTTTGTCCAACAGGACAAAGACCATTAAAGCAAAGGCGACTACTTTGAGGAATCAAAAATATGAAGTGTATTTTGTGGTGTTTAACTCATTTGTTGACTATATAATTCCATATATGTTCTGTCAGAATTGAATGTCTTCACTATTAATATACAATTTTATACAATTCTGTATATACACACACATGTACATACACATTTGTAGAACTAATCCTTTGGGCCATGTCTTCATTGTTGCAGGAGCTATTGGGCTCTTCTGGTTCTTCCTATGGGCATTTCTGGTCAGTAACAATCCTGACACACACACAAGGATATCAGAAGTTGAGAAGACCTACATAAAAGCTTCATTAAGAAAAGAGGCAAGGATTATATTTCAAAGTACATTATTCGCTGTTTTGTCATGAATTGATCAATACATTTTTTTAATTAACGGAGCACTTGATTTACAATGAAATTCACAGTGTGTACTTTTCTTTCTAAAATAGTTGTCTCCAAGTTCAGCTTATATCCCATGGCCATCAATTCTCACATCTCTTCCACTATGGGCCATAGTTATTGCACACTTCTCCTACAACTGGACATTTTACACACTATTGACACTCTTACCCACTTACATGAATGACATTCTGGGCTTCAGCATTAAGGAGGTTAGTGCATCTTAATATACACTATAAGGCAGTGACTTGTCTATTTTAATTGAATAAGACTACATATCATAGTTGTGTGCATGTTTGTGTACAAACACAAATCCAGATGTGCAAGTCCTGTGCTTATTCTGTGTGTGATGGTAGAACGGGATGCTCTCGGCTCTGCCCTACTTGGGCTGCTGGATACTGTCTATGGGAGGAGGCCAGTTAGCAGACTACCTGAGGGAGACCTGTCTTTTCCGCACTGTGACTGTGCGCAAGGCTTTCACCATATTAGGTGAGACACAGATCACCGGCCGCAAATAAAAAATTAGCAAATTGTTTAGCAAATTTAGGAACTGCCATGTGGTGGAATGTGTAATTCAGCTTGCATTGCAGGAATCCTGATGGGAGCTTTAAGCCATTGTGTGATTCCTTTTTTGTTCTTATCTGTCAGATCGTGGCTGCAGACAGGTGCATGTGAGTGTGTATCTGTGTGTGTTTGCGTAGGTATGGTGGGACCAGCTGTGTTCCTGGTGGCAGCAGGATACACTAACTGTGACTACATTCTGGCTGTTGTTTTCCTCACCATCTCCTCGTCTCTGGGAGGCTTTTCAGCCTCTGGCTTTAACATTAATCATCTTGACATCGCACCATCGTAAGACCAGCTTCGGTTTTCTTTTTAGGTTTTTAAACAAGATTGCAATATTTTTTTACCTACTAAAAATGCAATACTATTCAAACATTTGGAATCAATTATGTTTTTATTTAGCCACTATTTTTTTATTATAAAACTTAAACAATAAGTGTATGTAATACAATCCCTGGCAGTGGAATCACTAACTGTTGGAAAATGTTCATTCACTTGTTTAAAAAAAACTAATTACAGACATGCCACAAAACGATTTTCATTTAACATTCCTACCTTCTTTATGAAACAGTTTAAAAAAAAAAAAAAAAAAAGAAAGAAAACTGAAGTCAATTGCAACTCATTTCATTCATTCATCTTCTATACCGCTTAATCCTGTGTTGAGGGTCGCGGGGGACCTGGAGCCTATCCCAGGAGACTTCGGGCACTAGGCGGGGTACACCCTGGACAGGGTGCCAATCCATCGCAGGGCACACACACATACACACACTCAATAACACACTACCTGCATATCTTTGGACTGTGGGAGGAAACCGGAGTACCCGGAGGAAACCCACCAAGCACAGGGAGAACATGAAAACTCCATGCACACAGAGACAGGAATCGAACCCAGACCCTGGAGGTGCAAGGCGACAGTGCTAACCACTACAGCACCGCGCCGCCGGTCAATTGCAACTATTTCTTGCAATTGTTTTTGCAGATCAAGCAAAGAAAAAAAATGGAATCACTCAATTCTGAGTAAACTATTTTGAAATCATGAAACAAAAACACTACAGTACACCATTAGCACTTTGTTGCATTGCCTCTGGCTTTTATAACAGCTTGAATTCTCTGAGGCATGAATTTAACTATGCACAAACAGTATGCTTTATCAATCCGGCTCTAGATTTTCAATTGGATTGAGATCTGGACTATTTGCAGGCCATTGTCATTATATGTCTTTTTTTGAAGGAAGGTTTTCATGGCTTTTGCCCTATGGCAAGATGCATTATAGTAACAGCTCACTAAGGAGTACAAGCATTCTTGTTTAACTGCAGACTAATTAGCAGATGTAATCTGATGCAGGTGTTTGTTTTAGAACTGCAAAGTAAATGTTGATTCCATAATATTTTCCTCAGAATTGAATGATTCCATATTGTTTTCTTCTGCTTGATCTGCAAGAACACTTGCAATTAACTACAGTATCCTTTATAAGTTCAATTCAATCAAATTCAATTTTATTTGTATAGCGCTTTTAACTTGTTGTCTCAAAACAGCTTTACACAATCAAAAAAATTATTTAAGTTTGTATGGAATGTGAATGTGTATGAATCAGAATGATCAGATTGTCCCTGGTGAACAAGCCGCGGGCGACAGTGGCAAGGAAAAACTCCCTGAGATGGTAATAGGAAGAAACCTTGAGAGGAACCAGACTCAACAGGAAACCCATCCTCATTTGGGTGAAACAGATAGCAGGAAATGATCTGCATTTATACAGCGTGTTTCTTAAAGCCAGAATGTTGGAATGTTAAATGAAAATATTTTTGTGGCATTTCTGTAATTAGTTTTTTTACTATACAATTGAACAATTGAATGAACATTTTCAAAGAGTGGCGATTCCATACTTTTTCCTGGGGTTATATAAATCAGAAAACAATAGAGCTGTGCAATTAAATATACTTTTGCGATTGTTGATTCACGGAATTCATGTGTCTGAATGTTCGAACTGTTTAATCCTTAAAAATATTCTACAGCTTTAGCAGAAAATGCAAACCATTTGTATCTTCTGCAAAATACTCTTGTTTTACAAGAGTATCGCTTCTTATTTTGGGTTTAAGGGCGGCCTTAAATGTGATACAGAAATGTGATGGCAGGAAACAAAAGATTATCACTTTGTACAAGACATGGCATTAAAACAATCAAAAACACAGTATTTCAGTGTGTTTTATATATATATATATATATATATATATATATATATATATATATATATATATATATATATATATATACTCAGCAAAAAAAGAAACGTCCTCTGACTTTCAACTGTTTTTACCTTCAGTAAACTTAATGTGTAAATATTTGTATGAACACTAAAAGAGTCAACACCATAAGACAAACTAAAAATGTTTCACAATGTGTCCCTGAATGAAGGGAGGCTCAAAATCAGTCAGTACCAGTCAGTATCTGGTGGCCACCAGCTGCTGGAAGTACTGCAGTGCATCTCCTCCTCATGGACTGGACCAGATTTGTCAGTTCTTGCTGTGAGATGGAGGGATTGTGTGTTCCTGGTGTGACTCGGGCAGTTGTTGTGGCCATCCTGTACCTGTCACGCAGGTGTGATATTCGGATGTACCCATCCTGTGCAGGTGATGTTACACGTGGTCTTCCACTGCGAAGATGATCAGCTGTCCTTCCTGTCTCCCTGTAGCGCTGTCTTAGGCGTCTCACAGTGCGGACATGGCGATTTATTGCCCTAGCCACATCAGCAGTCCTCATGCCTCCCTGCAGCATGCCTAATGCACGTTCACGCAGATGAGCAGGGACCCTGGGCATCTTTCTTTGGGTGTTTTTCACAGTCGGTAGACAAGTCTCTTTAGTGTCCTGCGTTTTTAGAACTGTGACCTTAAATGCCTACTTTCTGTAAGCTGTTAAGGTCTTGACGACCATTCCATAGGTGCATGATGATTAATTGATTATGGTTAATTGAACATGCATGGAAAACATTGTTTAAACCCTTTACAATGAAGATCTGTAAAGTTATTTGGATTTTTACAACATTATTGTTGAAATACACAGTCCTGAAAAGGGGCGTTTCTTTTTTTGCTGTGTGTGTGTGTGTGTGTGTGTGTGTGTGTGTGTGTATATATATATATATATATATATATATATATAAAGAAATCCTCACCATGCTCAAAAATTGAACTGACAGCCTACCTATGATCCAGAGTGCTGAAAAAGAAAAAAATCGTTTTAGTGTTTGATGAAAAAATAAGTCATTAAATGAAGTGATTTGTTCATTGTAATTGCTTCTGTCTACCTCAAAATTTGATCACAGAGAAAAACACAAAACATTCTGCCATTCAGATTGCAATGCCTCAGCTTTGTATCTGCAACAAATTTTAAGATCCTTGTTTATAAACTGTTGAACAGTAAAGCATCTTTGATTTTGCAGCACTCATAATTTACTCTGTCTTCAGGTATGCTGGAATATTGCTAGGAATCACAAACACGTTTGCAACCATACCTGGCATGGTGGGTCCAGTGATAGCGAGATCACTGACCAAATCTGTAAGTTTGTTTATTGTTGTATATATCTTTGTCATTATAAAGTTAACCCCAAAATATTATATATATATTTTTTTTCAACTACTGGTTCAGGCCTCTGCAATAATTTGCTATGTATATATACAGTGGTGTGACAGTGGTGTAACCCTAATTTAGGGCTTTAAAGTGCAGAAGTCCTTCACATTTATTACAGTGACAGATCAAAAGATGTGGACTTTTTCAGACGGGGATAAGGACTGGTTAGAGGACAAGCAGCCTACGTTCTTCTAATGTAGAACACAGATGCAGAACCTCTTTAAATAGAGCTTCTTCTAACAGTTTAAAATTGTCCAGTTTGAATTGGATCCTGCCACTTGTTTAATCACATCAGGTTTGTTTTAGTCGAGTTGGGATCACATCCTGCAGACACTCTGGCTGTTTGGTTGTGGATTGTGTTGTGGTTGTGTTAATTCTTTTTAAAATTCCCATCATGCAGAGCATTCATTGTCAGGTCATGCTGAGAAACGGGTGACTTCTGGATAAACACATATGGTGCCATGTCTTAGTGGTGTGACATTAAGTACACATGATCATTAAAATTGGAGTCGTCTCATGTTGACTTTATCTGTTTGCAGAACTTGACAGTCAATAATCAAATATTCTGTCATGCAATACACTGGTACATTCACACTGGTTAAAGTTTTTATCTGTATTAATGTGTTAATCTGCTATTCTGATTTCAGAACACCATGGCAGACTGGCGAACAGTGTTCTTCATCTCAGCTGCGATAAATCTGTTTGGTGCTATCTTCTACACATTCTTTGGAAAAGGTACAGTCCAGCCCTGGGCAGTCCAGAGGTTAAACATAGAATGAAAAGGAACTGAAAGGACACTATTGCATTAAAAATTCAGGTGATGGATTCAGATGATTCTGTTTGAAGACTCGTGCAC
This sequence comes from Channallabes apus, assembly GCA_030522415.1. Lineage (NCBI taxonomy): Eukaryota > Metazoa > Chordata > Actinopteri > Siluriformes > Clariidae > Channallabes > Channallabes apus. Next base: position 20,666,853 of record CM060118.1, read on the forward strand.
AGCTGGTTAATTTTTTGACCATGCTGAATGTTCTTTAACATTATACATTTTACAAAGATGTTCTAATGTCTTTCTGCTCTTCTGCTTTCAGTTTCATGTGGTTTTTAGGCATTTTGTATGATTTAGAAAGCCAGTATTTTCACAAGAACATGTCTTTAGCCAGTGCACATCTTTAATAGCAGAATATTTTAATTAGTGCTGAACGTTTTCATTTTAACTGCTCAGAAATCATGTTTTAAAACCAGAGGTGGCTTGCCCATAGGAACGTCTGGTGTTTTTTAGCAATTAAAAAAATTCTAACTTGTTCACAGCTCCGTTACTAATTACTATTACTATTTTGTGGCGGCAGTGATTATAGGGTATAGCTCTTTGCCCAAAGCCATGTTAAATTAACTTGCTTGCCTCTTTTGATCTTGCACAATCATGGGGCCACTTGCTCAGTTCCCCATTTAACTTGCATTTTAAGCATGGTATTATTCCACCTAGTGTTTAAAAATAGGAACTGCATCAAGTACTAATGGTGCGCCTCCAGTAAAGGAATGATCATGCCATGCTTGCTCTATAAACATTTTTAATATAGTCATTGTCATTTTGGGTAACGACACCGCTGGCAGAATATTTTTAAGCAATCCCAATCTGGCAGCTCTTAATCAGATTACACTACAAAATAAGATCTTAAGTACACATTACGTGGCTATTATGTACTGAACCATTTCTGTTCTAAATGCTATTGCAAGGAGTGGCATAGGGAAAATGGGAGTATGGAGTGAATAATGTCTGTACATAAGACATGCACACCACGGTGCCTTTGTTTCTCAAGCAGAGACTAAAGGAGGAGATGGCATGCTTAAGGATTGAATGCTGTCAACTCTCAACTGGCTAGATTGTAGCTATAGCAGTGGCAAAGTGTGAGCAAACTGTAACACAATGCTCATTGTGTTACAGTTTGCTCAACATGAATAAGAATTCTTTAAGGGTTTATTGACCCAAGTATGTGCTCCATAGAAAAAATGGGGTCTTCTAGTATGGAAACTCTGTTGTAGTGTTATAAACAGGACCTTTGTAGGTATTATCACCAGTTAAACTGAAGAACACTTAAAATGTCTTTAGATCACACCTTAGAGAACAGCCTGTTCCAACACAGTCCAGATCTTTGCATTTTAAACAAGTTTATTTTAATTACTGAGGTGCATTTACAATTTAGGACTGTTGGTGACCTGAAAACTACACTGTTCAGTATTTCCATTAAAATAATCATAAACAAGTAAAATGCACCAGTCTAAAAACTAATTTTACTAGAGGGAAAGTGCTTACTTTAACTTTCAAACTCAAAAGCCTGATCTTTTGAACTAGTAGAAAAGGATGGATGGAGACTACGTTCCAGTGAAAAGGGACTGTAATCTCTGGGGGAAAATGTAAAGCTTCTTATTTTGTGCACATCTGAATAAAAGAAATCTCCTGGTTTTGAGGATGGTTTTGCCTCTCTGCTTGCTTTGATTTGACTTGCTTTGACGGTTGGGGTCTGCAACCTCATAGGTCTCATATCAGCAATCACATTGCACTCTGCATGTGGCTTTCAATTTATTTATTTTTTCTATACTTGTATGAATCATTTTGTATATCATTTGCATAATTGATATCTGTTTTTATTAAAACTTTTTGTGCTGATTTTGTGAAATTATTTAAAAACAAAGAATCAAAATTAAACATTTTCTTTGCGGAAAAAAAAAACTAGTGTAACACCTCCATAACATTCTTTCATTATTTTTTTTCTTGGTATTGTGCCTTACCTTTGTTGTATTACCATAAAATTATTGCGTTTTACAACCCCTGATGCACAATCTTATTTTTATTTTACATAATAATAGATAACACAATGCTGTACATAGAAGGAGGTAAAAATTGTGGCTTCCTTTTCTTTATGCATTTTTTTTTTATACCTCATTGTAAGCTATTGCTTGTTTAAGACGTCAAATATGTCAAGCATATTTTGTCAGCAGTGGAAATATGTGGTTATAAAAAAATGGGTAAAAATTTATTAATTGTAGAAATGAAGTATTGTGTAAGCCATGTCTGTTTCACATTCACCAATGAAAAGTCTTGCATTTTGCTTAATTTCACCAAATCGTAAAATATCACATTCAAAGTCATTACAATGCATGAATCAGTCTTGTACTTTTTTTTTGCCCAGCTTAATATGGTAAATGCTAGTATAAAGCATAAATCTAATATCAAGAATTTTTACATTAACATTGCATTAGCATCAACTCCTCCTGAATTACTCCTTATAATTATGTGCGGTGTGTGCTAAATTACTTAACAATCCAAAGATGTTATTTTAAACATGCAGTACATTCTTTTTCTCCATTGAATAACTGGATGCTTTGGATCAGTCCTATTCAAGTTTAGAAGACCATACCATTGAATGCCAATGATTGAGCTCAACAAAATAGAACAAATTATTAGTAAGTCCTAACTAAGTAGTTATGTTTTGTACTTGTGAGCCCCATATAGGTATATTGGGATTTCAAAATTTGAAAGAGACAATATTTAAGAATCATTACTTACTCATTTGCCTAGAAGATTGACTGTAGTCCATTTTTTTAATGGGAGGTTTGGGACACATACGTTCACTGTGTTTGGTCCGGTTTCATTCTCAATTACAGTGTTGAATTGTATAATATTTATGGTGCCCAATAATCAAATTTCAAAAACTCAAAATTGACTAGATATTCTAATGTTGTATGAACACACAATACTAAGCTATATTGACTACATATTAAAATGTTGGCATAAGTAAGTTCATTTCATACATCAATAACAACAAAATGTTTAAATCTCTCTAAATATTTACATTTTGGGGTGGGAAAAAAACAGGAAAGAGCTGACATGAGGGATTAAAAAACAAACATCAAGCTCCAAAATGATATGCTGATATTTATTTAGTGCACGTAGTTCCTATCAGTAGTAGCCCAAAGTACCATTCTTTCTTTATATTCCTGCTTCATGTTTCAATAAAACACTATGAAAATGCTTTGCACCTTTTATAAGTTGCTGTGGTGTGTTTTGTGTATTAATTCATGCAGCCACTACATTCCTTCACTTTTCCCCCTCTCCATTTATTCCATTTTAATAATGGCATAATAAAACTGAGCTATGCTTTCAAAAATTGCCAAATCATGTATTTAATAATTTGGGACATCTTCAAAATTATTACATTCTGATCATTGTGAATGTTGATTGACTTTTTAATTATGAACAAACAAAATATGACTAATAAGCAATGAAGTTTGAAAAAATAAAATTGATTGGGAAAATGTACAGAAGTAAACAATTAGTGCTGATAGTAAGGATGTTCACATTAATAGCCTGAAGTAACTCAAATCTGTGTGTGTGTGTGTGTGTGTGTGTGTGTGTATACAGATACAGCTCTGGAAAAAAATGAGAAAAATAATCAGTTTCTTATTTCTTTCTCTTTTTTTCTTTACAGGTGCATGCTTACAATAATTCTCTAAATTCAAAATATAACTAGTTATTTAGAGTGTACAGGTCCTTCTCAAAAAATTGGCATTTTCATTGGCATCTTTTGCAGGTGTTTAGAGTTAATTAGTTGATTCAGATGATTAGGTTAATAGCTCGTTTAGAGAACCTTTTCATGATATGCTAATTTTTTGAGATAGGGATTTTGGGTTTTCATGAGCTGTATGCCACAATCATCAATATTAAAACAATAAAAGGCTTGAACTACTTCAGTTGTGTGTAATGAATCTAAAATATATGAAAGTCTAATGTTTATCAGTACATTACAGAAAATAATGAACTTTATCACAATATGCCAATTTTTTTGAGAAGGACCTGTACATGATCATACAACTTGGCAGAAAAAATGAAGCTTGTGGATGCGCATGGGAAACGCACGAGCGCTAGCCGCGCGAAAAATCACACAACTGAGCGCGCAAAAGATGCGACACGAGAACGTCCTTACAGTCAAAACACACACACACACACACACACACAGCCTGGTCCGAGTCTGACTTCACTCAGCTGCTTAAACATTGGAGACACTCCTCAGTTCTTTGCATATTTGGGTCGTGACATCATTGCATCGCTGCGATTTTAAACCTGAAAGCCTTTTAACCGTCCCGTGAACCCTGTGACGTGACACACCGCACGCGCCGGCTGGTAACGTTGTCATGAAAACGGTGTAAAACAGGGAAACGATTACGTTCAACCTTCACCTCAGGCCAGGATCCGTCATAAGGTTATCCAGATAGACTACAGTTTATTGGTAAGCATAACGTTTTTATTTCAAGGTAGGAAACATAAACTGTATTCCATTGGTGCATAACATTATTGCTTCAAATCGTTGCATTATTAATTTGAGGTGTAGCAGAGGGTCCAGACTGACCTGCCATGCATTACATGAAGTCAGGAATTTGAGGAAACCTGATATAGTGCATCTAAAAATCTAAAAAAAAATAGAGGATCAGGAAAAAGCTGTTTTTCTTTTAAAGGTGAATTTGAAAAAGTGATACTCGTATTCTAAACTCATATATTTTTGATGTGACAAATATAAGTATTACAATATTTCCGAAGATCAACCGATTAGGAACATCTGAGTTCATGAACAAGTACATTATGTTCATTCCTGAATTCTGTACAGGGCTCCTTTAGCACTGCATCAGTGTGGCATGGCAAGGAGGTGATTAGCTTTTGACATTGCTGAGGCTTTCTTGAAGTTCAGTTGCTTTGATAGTAGACTTCATCTCATCTATATTGTTGAGTTAAGTGTTTTTCATCTTCTTCTTGATAAGAGCTGATAGATTCTCAGTGGGGTTCAGATCAGGTGAGTTGGCTGGCCAATCAAGCACAGTATGTAATAATATCACGGTCAGCAAAACAGTTAGTGGTAGTTGTCACACTGGGCAGGTGCTGGAAAAAGTAAGTCCTGCTGGAAAAGTAAATCAGCATCTTCATAAAGCTCATCAGCAGACGGTGCTCTAAAATCTCCTGGTAGACACTGACTTTGGAATTGGTAAAACAAAGTGAACCAACACCAGCAGATGACAGGGCAACTCAAACTGTTCGTTGCACAGGACTTCAAGCAACTTGGATTCTGTGACTCTCCACTCTTCCTCCAGACTCTGAGACCTTGGTTTCCAAATACAATACAAAATGATGTTTCATCAGGATCATTGAGATCGGAGCAACCGAAAGACCAACGACAACACTGAGCAACTGTTTACTTCTTTTTCTCCTTAGACCTGGTGAGACACTTCTGATTGTCTCTGGTTCAGAAGTGGCTTGATACTAAGAGTCCAACTGTTGTCACCCATTTCCTGAGGGTGTCGATGATTGTCTTCTGGACAACTGTAAGGTCAGCAGTCTTCCGAATGTGTGTACTAAACCAGACCTAGAGGTCCATGGTATTGTATAAATGGTAATTTACTCCAATTTGAAATAAAATATAATACTTTAAATACTGTGTTCATCAAGAGACTGGTTCGATTCCCAGCCAGTGCCCAAACCCCAGCCACTGGATTCAGTGCCAGTCTCAAGCCCGGATAAAATGGGAGCGTTGCATCAGGAAGGGTATCTATCCGATGTAAGACCTGTGCCAAACTTGTATGTGCCGACCCCTTGCCGAGAGCAGCCGAAAGACCAACAACAACAATAGTCTGAGATACTCATTCACCTGTCGTTTATACTGCTTTATCCTGTATAGGGCACACACACTACAAGCAATTTAGTAAAGCCAATTAGCCTAATCTGCATGTCTTTGGACTGTGGGAGGAAACCGGAGTACCCGGAGGAAACCCACCAAGCACGGGGAGAACATGCAAACTCCATGCACACAGAACCCCGAGGCAGGACTCGAACCTGGAACCTGGAAGTTCAAGGCCACAGTGCCAACCACTAAGCCACGGGGTCACCTATTTTAGATATTGATTTTTTTTTTTTTATGTAAGCCATAATCATTCATTCAGTGAGTCCTAGTGTGACTCAACTGACACGCATGCGGCGGCTGTGTATTTATTCATGTCGATGTTATAATTTTCCGTTAAGTAATAATTTATGTAGCACAAATGAAACAAATGGTAAAAACCCAACAGAACCCCTTAACAACGTGTGCCTTGTGAGTTGCGCGGAAGTGCGCAGTCGCGCTGTGGCGCATTATAAAGCAGCTCCAACCCGTCAGTGTGTGTGTGTGTGTGTGTGTGTGTGAGCTTCGGCGCCGTGTCTCACTGCAGCACAGGTACTGTATCTCCTCCATTACATTCCTCCATTACTCATGACGGTGTCCTTGTGTAAGTCAGGTTGCGATGTTGTGTGTGTGTGTGTGTGTGTGTATTGAGCGCAATGAGAGATGATGCTGGGGATTAAGCGCGTTGCGTTAGAGTCAGTGTGTGTGTGTGTGTGTGTGAACATGGCGGCGGCTGCAGTCAGGAGCTTGTGCTGTTAAATCTCCCAGACATGGCACTGACCTCAGTGTGTGTGTGTGTGTGTGTGTGTGTGGATCTGTTATATTCCAGCTCTGTTGTCATTTATAATGACTTTTGTCGTTTAAAGTGCAACCTGTTATAATAAACTCTCAAGGTTACTGAGTACCCTTGTTAAACTAATGTGAGAAAGATCAACATTTGTGTTCATATTTAGGATGGAAATGAGATTGATGAAATAAAAGTCTATTCAATCTTAATGTTACCCAAATATCATATTCTGCATCAAACCATATACCAGTTACAAATATCTAAACATGACATAATGACTAATGGCACGTGACTGGTTAGCCAGTCTTCATGGACATGATAGTACCTGGAAGAAATTGTGACTTTTAGATTTTGGTACAGTAGATTCCTTAAAAAGAAAGTAAAGTCTCAAATGGCTGCTCACAAAATGGACGGCTGCTTGATTGGTGCTATGGGAAGTACTAAAGGAAGAAGGGCTCATGCCATTGCATCAGCTGGGTGCTCCTGAGCTGAGCTGAGCAATACGACACCGAAAAAAATTTGCAAATGGCCAGAGTGGAACAGGGTGTGTGAGAGTATAATCAGCAGACACTGGAGGTGGAAGGGCCTTTGTACACTGTGTGTAATTTTGGTTTTAGGTAATATGCTTGTGTTTGTGTAAAATAAATGTAATAACATGACATTTTAGGGGGGGGGGGGAGACAGGGAGAGGTGACAAAACAGAAACGTAAAAATATTTAGCTTGCCCCCACCATTGGACCTCAATACCGAATTCAGTTTCACAAAGTCGCAGACAAAGCAGTCGGTGTGTTCTGCTTCTGCCCTTGTCCATGGTGCTGCACAGTATGCTGAAGGTGAAAGTGTAGAAGTTGCTTTGAAAACAACGAGAGCTAAAAGCAGACAAATAGCCATTAGCTCACTGCAACAACTCAAAACACTTCCCTGCAATATCTAACTAATTATTCATGTTTTGTGATTTCTGTTCCACTGTATGAAACAGACCTAATAGAACCTTTGTCACATTCAGTATAGCCAGCCATGGGAAAGGAGAAGCTACATATCAACATTGTGGTCATTGGCCATGTTGACTCTGGAAAGTCCACTACAACCGGCCACCTCATCTACAAGTGTGGTGGCATCGACAAGAGAACCATTGAGAAGTTTGAGAAAGAGGCTGCAGAGGTAGGGCTATTACAGACAACACTTTTACATTTAAATCCTTGAAACAAAACCATTTCAAATGCAGAGATGACACGGTGTCCACCGACATGTTCTTACATTATTGTCTAAACTGTTTAAGATGGGTAAGGGATCCTTTAAGTATGCCTGGGTGTTGGATAAGCTGAAGGCGGAGCGGGAGCGTGGTATCACCATTGACATTTCCCTGTGGAAATTTGAGACCAGCAAGTACTATGTCACAATCATTGATGCTCCTGGGCATAGGGACTTCATCAAAAACATGATTACTGGCACCTCCCAGGTAAGTCTTTCAGAACAATCCATTATTACTTATTGTTTTCTGAATTACTTGCTTAGTACCAAGTATAGTAGCTCTATAAAGTGTGATGATATGGTTCAGTAGGACGCACAAATCCATTTTAAAGGTGCGTAACTGTGTACTCTTTTTCTTTTTTCAGTTGTTGTTACTGTATGAAAATAAAAATGTAGGGTACTATTTCTTCAGTTATTCAGTAGTGTTTCTTACCCAAAGAATAAAAATAATTTACATTAGGGTGTAATATGGGATAGCATAAAGTGGAGGGCTGTTAGATCACTTTCCTTCAAAAGCATCTCCTAAAGTTGTTTTACCTGGTTTTACCTGGTTAATTGTTAGTTTATTACTGAATATCATGCCTTTTCACCTGTTTATAGTTAAATGTATTGTTGTGGAATGTCCAGTTATTTCTTGTGTTAAAATTGCAGTAGTCACTCTCTCCTTTCTACTGAAGTTAGGTAATGAAAATCCAGTTTCAATTGCCGGTTTCTTAATTAATTAGGGCCCAAGCACTATAGGGTGTGCAGGACCCTCTTGTTTTAGGTTAACACACACACACACGACACAAACTGACATCAACAGTGCAAGTTGTGCATTTGACCCGGGCCGCGATGGTTTTTTGTAGGTCTTAACACGCTCGTAGGACAAACAGGTTGTGCGGTGCGCCTGGGAGGCGATGGCACAGGGTGCTTGGACCCATCATCGTTGCTTGCAACTATATTTATTATTACAAATTTTTTCCACCCTTTTGGGCTTTTGAGAGCTGTGTGTCCAGGGGCCCCCCACACCAGCTTTTGCTTCATAGCTCATACACAATTGCGCATGAAACTTGGTATACATTTAGAGCTCATAGAGACGAACAGCCATGACGATGCCTTAAACAGCCATGATGATGCCTTAAACTTATGCTGAAAAATGATTAATAACTTTGCGTGGCCTTATAGAGTGACATTGTATTCAGTGACATCACATTGAGTAACATTACAGTGTGATGCTTTTTTTCCAGCATCTGAGGCCTATTCTACACACATCACAAATGTTAACATCACACACACACACGCATGCACACACGTACATCACACACGTTAGCACACACACACACACACACACACACGCACGCACGCAAGCACGTACACACATATACACACACACACATCACAAAAGTTAACACACATCTCTCTCACACACGCATGTATGCAGAAACACACATACAGTACATTACACACACTAACAAGTCACGTCTTACGCACATCACAAATGTTAACTCACAGACACACAAACATGCGCAAACACATTTACTTGTCACACACAGACTGACACACCCACACTTCTCTCACACACACCTCTGTCTTTCCCTCACATGCAACTATATGCAACAATGCAACTATATTTTATCTTGTTATGCATTGATCATTTGGAGCATCCATTATACATAAGGTCTGTGAATGAGCTGTTATTATAGAAACATTAAGCTCTGGTACTACTGTCAGAGATGCTGTTATATAAAACACACACACACACACACACACACACACACACACACACACACACACACACACACACACAAACCTGTATACATGCACACGGTTTCATGTTTAAGAATCCAGTGTTAGTCAATCAAATTTCCATAATTTTCTTTATCCTTGACTAAGATTAATCTAAAAAATATGTTCTTGGATTTGTGCTGTGCTTCATGTGCTTTTTGTTTTGTGTTTTCCAGGCAGACTGTGCTGTCCTGATAGTGGCAGCTGGTGTTGGTGAATTTGAAGCAGGCATCTCAAAGAACGGTCAAACCAGAGAGCACGCTCTACTGGCCTACACTCTGGGTGTAAAACAGCTTATTGTGGGTGTTAATAAAATGGACTCCACCGAGCCCAACTATAGTCAAAAGCGCTATGAGGAAATTGTAAAGGAAGTCAGCACTTACATTAAGAAGATTGGCTACAACCCTGACACCGTGGCATTTGTCCCTATTTCTGGGTGGAATGGTGATAACATGTTGGAGGCCAGCCCCAATGTATGTGGCATCATCACTGACAAGAAAACACAATTTCAGCAAATAACAAATAATAATACAATGCTATTTATGGTAATTACTGTACAAGACTAATTTTGCTAGGTGTCTTATTTCTGTAGATGACTTGGTTTAAGGGCTGGAAGATCACCCGTAAAGATGGCAGTGCATCAGGAACTACTCTTCTGGAGGCTCTGGATGCCATCCAGCCCCCAACTCGTCCTACCGATAAACCACTCCGTCTGCCTCTGCAGGATGTCTACAAGATTGGAGGTGATACTTCATGCATGGCAGCATTCATTACTAGGCAAAACATATCTACAGTGTTTATAACTACACATCACCTTTTTGTTAAAACAAGTGATGGAGCTCTTTTAAAATTTCGATTAGGTATTGGAACGGTCCCTGTGGGTCGTGTGGAGACTGGCATTATGAAGCCTGGGATGGTGGTGACCTTTGCACCTGTTAATGTAACTACTGAAGTAAAGTCTGTGGAGATGCACCACGAGGCTCTGTCTGAAGCTCTGCCAGGGGACAACGTGGGCTTCAATGTCAAAAACGTCTCAGTGAAGGATATCCGCCGTGGGAATGTTGCCGGGGACAGCAAGAATGATCCGCCACAGGAGGCAGCCAGCTTCACTGCCCAAGTATGTCCAAATTCTGCTGCTGCTAATCTCCTTTAAAGCTGTACATAGGTTGTTACAATATGAGCATGTTTACAGGTTCTGAGAATATTGTACTGAACCTGCATTATTGAGTTGCAGATGGTTGTAATGACTGATGAAATTCTTTGCATTAGGTGATCATCCTGAACCACCCAGGGCAGATCAGTGCTGGTTATGCTCCAGTGTTGGACTGCCACACTGCACATATCGCCTGCAAGTTTGCTGAGCTCAAGGAGAAGATTGACCGCCGCTCTGGAAAGAAACTTGAGGATAATCCCAAGAGCCTCAAGTCTGGGGATGCTGCCATTGTGGACATGATCCCTGGGAAACCCATGTGTGTGGAGAGCTTTTCAGAGTATCCGCCTCTCGGTAAGTGCCTGGGCATTTACTCTATTGTGACATGTTTAGTCAAAAAAGTGAGAACCAAATTCCAGAGCATTTCTTCAGTATTGTACTGTATAGACAAGACTGGAATTTATTGTGGGGTATTAATGCTGTTGAAGTGTTAAAATCCTGATCAGATTACTAAGAGAAAATTCTGGGTTTTATCTGCATTGTGTTTACTTTACAGGACGCTTTGCTGTGCGTGACATGCGTCAGACGGTGGCAGTTGGAGTGATCAAGGGAGTCGAGAAAAAGGCTCCGACTGGTGGAAAGGTCACCAAGTCTGCTCAAAAAGCCCAGAAGGCCAAATGAATTTTGTGTTTGACTGCCAACTCCAGTGTCGCATACAACAGAACAGAGGTCACCCAACAATATCCAATTGGCTGCCCAATCTCCATAGTCATAGAGTGGTTAATCGTTCCAATGCATCGTAAAAGTATCAGAAGGAAAAAAGTTTACATCATGAAATTTATTGGTAATATTAGCTTGTTACTATTTGGGGTCTATTTATTTGGGTTATGACTGTTCACAACATTATGCGAACTTACTATTCTTGAGAGGAAAATTTTATCATGACCTCTCCTACTCTGGAGTGCAGTTATAGTCTGGTTCTTATATTGTTTTCTTGCTTTTAGTGTCTGTTTGGCAATTAGTGTGTTTTAGGTTTTGCTGCTTTTAGTAACTTAAACTGTTAGTTCTTAGTCTTACTATTTAAGCTTTAAAGAAATTGGAAAATTATTAACCTTTTCAAAATCACACCATGGTGAGCACTTTTCCAAGCACTTCAAGCACTTGACTTAAAGCTGGTTTTGCACAGATACTTATTAACTCTAACTGGCTTTGGCTTTTGCACCTTATTGCTCAAACAATTGAGATCAATCAATAAATATTAAAGATTCTACATCTACTATCATTTATTCTTGAGTGTCTTTTTTTCCCCCAAATAAAACAACCTGAAGAGTTTTTCTTAAATGAGCAGCAGTAAATAGACATTAAGATTTGATTCAGTTTTGTTTTACATTGTATTATATATATTATAAAATTATATACATTTGAAGCTTTATTTGGAGCTGACGGTAACAAGGAGAAACTCCCTAAGATGAAATGAGGAAGAAACCTTGAGAGGTAGCAGGGAACCCATCCTCATTGGGGTTATGCGATATCAGCAGTACAAAAATAAATCTCTTCTATAACTGTTCGCTACAAGGTTGAAAGTGAAATGTGTTTTAGTTAGCACAATGTACTGTACACTTGTTAAGTCACCATTTATTCATTGATAAAGAGGTGGGTATGAAGCAGCAATTCTAAATTGTAATATTATTGCAGTGATTTTAAGCAGACCCTGATTTGTTAATTTGTGCCAAAAGTTTAAAAATCCATAAGCAAAAAATAAACAATCCTTTTCATTGTTTATGTATTCATTTATTTTTGTATTATTATTTATAGTATTAGTATAATATAGTAATTGCAGAATACTTGTTTTATATATTATATACAAACCGGATTCCAAAAAAGTTGGGACACTAAACAAATTGTGAATAAAAACTGAATGCAATGATGTGGAGATGGCAAATGTCAATATTTTATTCAGAATAGAACATAGATGACAGATCAAAAGTTTAATCCGAGAAAATGTATCATTTTAAAGGAAAAATATGTTGATTCCAAATTTCACAGTGTCAACAAATCCCAAAAAAGTTGGGACAAGTAGCAATAAGAGGCTGGAAAAAGTAAATTTGAGCATAACGAAGAGCTGGAAGACCAATTAACAGTAATTAGGTTAATTGGCAACATGATTGGGTATAAAAAGAGCTTCTCAGAGTGGCAGTGTCTCTCAGAAGCCAAGATGGGTAGAGGATCACCAATTCCCACAATGTTGCGCAGAAAGATAGTGGAGCAATATCAGAAAGGTGTTACCCAGCGAAAAATTGCAAAAACTTTGCAGTTATCATCATCAACTGTGCATAATATCCTCCGAAGATTCAGAGAATCTGGAACAATCTCTGTGCGTAAGGGTCAAGGGCGTAAAACCATACTGGATGCCCGTGATCTCCGGGCCCTTAAACGACACTGCACCACAAACAGGAATGCTACTGTAAAGGAAATCACAGAATGGGCTCAGGAATACTTCCAGAAACCATTGTCAGTGAACACAATCCACCGTGCCATCCGCCGTTGCCAGCTGAAACTCTACAGTGCAAAGAAGAAGCCATTTCTAAGCAAGATCCACGAGCACAGGCATTTTCATTGGGCCAGAGATCATTTAAAATGAAGTGTGGCAAAATGGAAGACTGTTCTGTGGTCAGACGAGTCACGATTCGAAGTTCTTGTTGGAAATGTGGGACACCATGTCATCCGGACCAAAGAGGACAAGGACAACCCAAGTTATCAACGCTCAGTTCAGAAGCCTGCATCTCTGATGGTATGGGGTTGCATGAGTGCGTGTGGCATGGGCAGCTTGCATGTCTGGAAAGGCACCATCAATGCAGAAAAATATATTCAGGTTCTAGAACAACATCTAGGTCATCTCTTTCAGGGAAGACCCTGCATTTTTCAACAAGATAATGCCAGACCACATTCTGCATCAATCACAGCATCATGGCTGCATAGGAGAAGGATCCGGGTACTGAAGTGGCCAGTCTGCAGTCCAGATCTTTCCCCTATAGAGAACATTTGGCGCATCATAAAGAGGAAGGTGCGACAAAGAAGGCCAAGACGATTGAACAGTTAGAGGCCTGTATTAGACAAGAATGGGAGAGCATTCCTATTTCTAAACTTGAGAAACTGGTCTCCTCGGTCCCCAGACGTCTGTTGAGTGTTGTAAGAAGAAGGGGAGATGCCACACAGTGGTGAAAATGGCCTTGTCCCAACTTTTTTGGGATTTGCTGACACCATGACATTTTGATTCACCATATTTTTCCATTAAAATGATACATTTTCTCAGTTTAAACTTTTGTTCCATGATTTATGTTCTATTCTGAATAAAATATTGACATTTGCCATCTCCACATCATTGCATTCAGTTTTTATTCACAATTTGTTTAGTGTCCCAACTTTTTTGGAATCCGGTTTGTATATATACGTATGGGTCTGAGAACATTGCATTTAAAATCAAGTCTTAATTCCTCATTATTTTAACAACATTACAGTAATTTCGTTATAAAATGGGTTCAACTGACAAGTACACAGGACACCATTGTTTTACAATTATACAATATATTTAAATGTATTGAATATTGTAAAAGTTTATTTCATTTGATTTTATGTAGAATTGTCAGAGCTTTTAGATATTTTCATATCGAAGAAAATGAAAAGAAAACTAAAGAAAAGTACAATCAGCTTTTAAATGTGACAATACGGTTTACCTGCTGAGGCAGTTCGACCATTAAGTGTAGCTAGATTTCAAAGCACCTCCCATTCCAAAATCAGTTGATCAGGATGAAGGTGAACACTACAGTATGTCATACTGAATAAAACTGAATGGACACTGGTTCCAAAGACTACAGTGCAGCAAACTCTTAAAGATGCATAAAGGAACTTAAAGATATTTAAACAAACATTACATGTACTATATTGAATATGAAATGTAAGAATTTTATGCTTTTAAATGCAAAAATACAAAAATAAAGTAACTATTTCTCAATTTAACCTCTAAATAGGCCATCCTGAGTGAGAGAGAGAGATCACTTTGCAACCCTCTCTTACATTTGGGAACAAACTCTACCAAGATTTTCTCCTTACTTTTCAGTTCTCGAACATGTTCTCACAAAATACTGTGTTGATCTTGTAATACCAGAAATTAACAGCAATGTCGCTTTCATTAAAAAAAAAAAGAAAGAAAAATGCTAAATCATCAGCACCCACAAAATTCAGGTCAACTCAACAGCGCCATCCAGGGGCCTATTCAAAACAAACGTAAAGAGTTGAATAGACAGTACAGTATGTCCACACTGTTTTATAAATATTGTTATAAATTAATACACAGGCTCACGATCTTGTTCCTGGAGCATCACTCTTTCTTTTCCCTGACATGGTTTAGAAAGTCAGTTGGTAGAAGTAGAAAAATTTAGGACTCTGTGCATCACTAATATTACCGACCTGCTCACAACTGTGACAGTGTGATAATCTCTGGATCTGGAAAGTCCAAAAATTCCTCAATTACTAATGTTTAAATACAAAGTACTGTACACTAAAGCTATACAAACGTATAAAGTAAAGACAAGAAAGTCTCGCAAAGAGGAGGTTGGGACAGGCTAAAAAAAAAAAAGGCCTTTATTGTGTCTCATGCACACTGATTAAATAAATGACTAACAAGTCTATGCTTGATCCCTGTGTATCTTTTCAAAAAAACAAGCTGCTCTGAGATTTTTTTTTGTTGCAGAAGACACAAAGATTTTTCAGAAATGTTTATTTGGAGGTTTATATACCAGTTTCCACATGTGGAAAAATACACAATAATAAACTGAAAATGTTCCTGCTCAACTAAATTAAAGTAAAATTTCTTGAGTTTAAAATTTGGAACAAAACCTTGAGACTAGTGACAGACGAACTTGACTTGTTTCTTCTTGTTTACTACAGTGAAAGGTAAATTATCAAACAATCTATGGACCATAATAGATGTTTGAAGTAAAAAAAATCCCCCTCAAGAGCTATGACTTTTCACTTCTAACTGGGCCACAAGTTTCAGATAATACAAAAGGTTAAAATCTTCAGTTAATGTTCAGGTAACAGAATAAAGAATACTTGGCCTGTATGTTCAAACCAGAAAGACGGACACTGTAGATCTCCTGTAAATGCCTCGTGGAGTATAAAAAGCGAAACTGAAACCTTTTTAAAAAAAAATGTTTTCGTTTGAACTTTTGAAACAAAACATACGGGCATGTGGACGGGGTGGGGACATCAAACAAACTGCTAACTCATTTTACACTGAAATACTGTGTACAATACTTTTACTTTCAATTTTTTTCCCAATCTTTTATTGACGAAAATCTGAGTCCATATAAATGAATCTGAAAGTCGTTTGTTTAGCATTTCATGTTTGTAAACCATTTCACTTAAAAAAAAAAAAAAAAAGTTTGAATAAATTTGAGTGCGAATTGCAAACAATCATGGAATTATAACCATGTTTTTCATGTTTATCTATTGTAATATTAAACCCCCTTTCGACTTTAGATGGCGCCAGAAGATCGTAACCAAACTGCATCGCTGGAAATTATCAGTTTTTTCTTTTATCACGTGGTAGTTGGACTTAAACACAACTCTCAAACTGGAAACTATTTTCCAAGCCATAACCACTGAATTGAGTTTAATCATTGTATTGGTGTTCAGTTTTCTTTAAAGACGCCCTACATCTTGAAAAACAAATGCCACACATATATAATCATAATTTCTCCACATTGATGGGAATTTACATCAAATAAATGAGTGCAGCTCACCAGTCTCAAATCAGTTTTTGCGCCACAAATGGACTTGAGTAATGATTTTCATATCTTTGCATATATCGTAATAGGAACTGTGTAGCAAGTCTGTAATTAGTGAGAGGATGTTGCAGCAGAATTGGAGTTTTTACTGATGTACAGAAAGTACAAAGCGAAAATTGATTAATTCCATTTAATTAATTACATTTCTTTGCAAGTCCGCATGCAAGTTCCCGAGCAGTAGCTTTACCTTAAGCACTCTTCATCTGGTTGATATAGAAGAAGAAATGGCATGTGTGTGGTATAACAGGTTATGGAGGAGTTATAAGGGGAAATAAACCACCATTCTTGTATAATCTCCATGTCTAATCAGTCATAATTGCAAGTAAGGGCATAGTGATGCCTAACGTACGGTGTGGTTTTATCTCCTCTGACGTCAGTGTCGCTTTATAAAGATCAGTTCCGCATCGCTCCGGTCTTTTCTCCACCCACTAACGCGCTATGAGCGGCAGAGGAAGACCACGCAAAGACCGCGACGACAATCCCGGCTTACCTAAAGCTAAAAGTCCACCGACTACACGAAAGAAAAGCACTCCGAGACCTAATGAGCTGTTGGAGGACAAGAAAACAACGGCGAAGGCGAAAAAGCTCCAGGAAAGTCCAGTCGTCTGTTCGCGGGATGCTGTTTCTCCTGAAGGACCACGAAAACCCAAACCAACCAGAAGTGTCGAGAAGAAAGCAGTCGGCTCCGTGGGCAGGGCCAACAGTATCGAGGAAAATCCGAGCAAAGCTCAACAGCGTGCACCTGAAAAGCTGAAGAACAGTGAGGGATCAGAGACAGACAAAAAAGCGGACGCCAAAGCGAGATGTCCTATAAAAGCCCAAGACAGTCAAGAGGCTCATCCGAGGAAATCTCCAAAGACTGCTTCCTGCACCGAAGAGCCACAAATACCCAAAAGAGCAAAAAGTGGCGAGAAGAAAGCAGCCCTAACGAGACGAGGCAGCAGTATCGACGGGAATCCGAGTAAAACATTGCAAAACGCTCTGGAAAAGTTGAAGGTGAAGAAGAGCCAGAGGTCAGAAGCAGCAGAATGCGTGAACACAATACAGGAGACAATAACTGATTATCTGAAACAGAACCTGACTTGGTGCAAAGATATCAGCCCTCTAAAGACCGGGAGTTATTATGAAAACGTTAAAGTAAGTAATCTCGTATGCATTTGGGGGGAAAACACGTTTGAATTTGTAAACATTTTTTTACATCCATCCATTTATTTATTTATTTACAGATCTGTAAGCCTGACGAGTTTGATGTCATGCTGACTGTCCGTGTGGACAGAGTCAATCTTCAGCCTTTCTCAGGCGACGGTGCCTTCTACAGTGTAGAAATGAAGCGACAGTCTCCAAGACATCCTTTAGACAAGTTTGTGAATGAGGACAAAACCATCATGGCCAGCGAAATGCTCAATGACTTCCGGCAGAAAATAAAAGAAGCCCTGGGAACACTACCATGTAAGAATGATCCTGTAATTACTTCTGCATAATTACTTCTTACAGTATATATATATATATATATATATATATATATATATATATATATATATATATATATGTGTGTGTGTGGGTGCGTGTGTGTGTTGTAGATGTTAGCCTGGAGAGAAAGAAGATGGGCTGTCCAGCTGTAACTCTGCTCGTAAAGGACAAAAAGAAGGAAATTTCAATTGATTTTGTCCTTGGTCTGGAAGTCCACTCAAGCTGGCCCGATTTTACGAAAGAGGGCTTCAAAATAGAAAACTGGCTCGGCAAGAACGAGAGGATGGAGCAAAGAAGGGAACCGTTTTATTTGGTGCCTAAATATGAGGGAAGAGGCAACACAGAGCAGGATGGAGTTATGGCTAAAGGTAAATACCTATAAACCTGCACATTCATGCAAATATATAAACAGACATTTTGGCAGCAGCACAGAGTGATCTCTGAATTTAACTGGCATGGTTGTTGCTACCAGATATGCTGGTTTGAATGAGTTTCGGAAATCGATTGTTTCTGGAGTTTACATAAAATGATGCCCAAAAAAGTAAATAAAAGAAGGTTCTGCAAGCTGAAACTTCTCATTGATGAGAGAAATCAGAGGGAAAATACCAGAGTGGTTTCAGCTGACAAAGTAATTTCAAAATGCACATCAGGTTTGTTTGTTTTTGCACGTTCAATGTAAAGTCTGGACACTGCTTGCTTGTAAAAATCACAGGAGAGTTTATGAAATACCCAAACGCATCCCATCTGGTACCAGCAACCATGCTACGATCAAAGCCATAGAGATCTTATGTTCTTTTAACTTTTAAAACTTGTGGCCTAGTGTTAAACCAAAAAAATAAGACTTTGGTGTGTTGTGGGCAGATGCTTGGCGAATTTCATTCTCACATGTGGAGAAGTGCATCCTGAAAAAACACGGCAACAGTAGGACATGCTGTCAGGGAGAACAGAAATGCTGCAGGTGAGAGCACACCTATACACCATCCCAAAGAAGAAGAAAAAAAAAAACACTAATCTCTTACAGGCTGAAATATTTTATTTGATTAAAACTACAATCATAAGTATATGTTGTATGCAAAATAAATAAGTCAGTAAATACAACAGGTTTTAGAGTTATTGAATGAGACTTGAAGCAACCTCAGATCATAACACATAATGCCATGTCACATGTCTTGGATCAAGTGAAAACATGTCTTAATTCTACTGTCTACAAAGACATTCAAGACAATTGTGTACTTTTATATGTGGCTCTTGCCCAAACTGCTACTAAGTTGGGTGTTATGATCAGATGTTTTTGGCAAAATGGTGTATGATCTTCACTGCAATTAAACAAAACATTAAACAGAAGAACATTTAAAGGAGAACTAAACTAAATAGAAGAGAAGTTAATCAGTGCTCATTTCTGACTACACACTACATACAGTAATTGTTACAAAGAACATCTGCTGCATCTGATACACTTATACCAGCACCCAAACACTGCCAGTTCTGTGCCCCTGTTGTGCTGAGAATGGTGAAACAATTTAAGAATTTAACTTGGACATTTAGTGTAATGGAGCTGATAAACTCTTCATAATGGTATGGGATGAGACTGGTATTTTTATGTTTGCCTTTAAAAGAAAAAAGTGTAACCTGTGATCTTACAGGAAGCAGTGTCTGAAACTTCTGAAATTCCTTTTCCAACGGCTGAAGGAGGTGCATCCAGAGGAGACGGAAAAGCTCTGCTCATATCATGCTAAGACGACACTGTTTCATGCCTGTGCTGAAAGAGTGAAGGACAGTGATTGGGCATTCAGCGAGCTCAGCCACTGCTTCCAGCAACTTGTCAATGACTTTGAACATCATCTGAGGGCCGCCCAACTTCCCAACTTCTTTATCCCATCACAAAACCTGCTCAGTTGCATTAGCAAGAAACATTGCAACCGCCTAGCAGACTACATTGAAAGCCAACGTAACAATGGATTTCCTCTGCTGGCTTAAATGACCAGAGCAGCATAACGGGTAAAAAAAAAAAAAAAAATCCAAACAAAAATGAAATGTCTTTGTTTTTGCCTAGGTGATATATACTGATTTAATAAATAACAAAGTGTTCAAATTCAAGACACCTCTGTATTTTTTTTTTTTTTTTCCAAAAAAGGTTCCCTGAGATATCTAGACCTGATGTATTTTTATGGGTTTTTTTTGTTGCAAAAGCCACACACATCAAGTTCTTCAGAAATGTTTATTTGGCAGTGTATATGCCAGTTTCCACATGTGGATAAATAAACAATAACAAACTGAAAAGAAAGTTCCTGTTAAACTAAATTAAAACTTCTTGGAAAATTTGGAACAAAACCTTGTGCCTGGTGACAGATGAACTTGTCTTGCTTCTTCTTTCTAAAAGCAAAAGAAAAAAAGTTTTATCTGGAGAAAACGGTCTTGATTTAATAGTTTTTAATTTGTTTAGTGAATATTTAGGAACTTTATCAAAATGCATATAAAGTAAACAAAAAATGTAACAAATAATATCAGACATCATTCAATGAACCTATGCATTTGGTCTTGTAGTGCTTCCAAAAAGATATTGAAAACTTTTTTTTTTTTTTTTTGCTGATTCAATATATTAATGGTAACTAGCACAATGAGTATGGCATTTTTTTAAAAAATATTTCATAATGCTTTCATAAGGGGACACCACCCAGGAATATCTTTGTATGCTTTCTGGTATGGCTGAGAGCTCAGGTGTGCTGTCCTCATGCTCTCCATAAAACAGGTCTGTGTGGATGCATGTGCTAGTGTGTGTGCATGCTTCATTTGGGTTGGGCAAGAAATAGTATATTTGCAGGGTTTTAATATGTTTTGAAAATTACCAGTGTCATCTTGCCTATGTGGAGCACCAGAAACAGTCACAGCGTTATTTTAAAACAAGATCGTTAAGGCAAATAATTTGAGGAACCTATAGGGTTAGTGTATCACCAGTTTGTTGTTAGTAATTATCGCTTGGAGACATCTTAAAAAAAAGAAATGTTTTTTGCAGTAGTCTGGTTCAGGTTTTTGCCCATTTGTCTTGGCACAATTCATAAGGATCTGTTGAGGCAGAAGATTGTCCCAGCCAAGCAAGGGTGTTTCAAGTTATTTTGGCCATATATTTGGGTTGTTGTTTTCTTAAATGATGCGTAATCCTCCAGTACTCTTAGCAAAGAAGCAGGACTAGAAATCAGCCCCATCCTGCTTACTAGCTGGTAAACTAACTACCTATAATCCTGGACTGAGTTAACTTCTGTAGATATAGATTTGTTTCAAAAGTGGATTTTCAGTTCGTTGTCAATGTAAAATTCACCTGTAGTGAAAAGGGGGGGAGGGCGGCGCTGTGATGTAGTGGTTAGCACTGTCGCCTTGCACCTCCAGGGTCTGGGTTCGATTCCCCGGCCAGGCTCGATTCCCGTCTCTGTGTGCATGGAGTTTGCATGTTCTCCCCGTGCTTGGTGTGTTTCCTCCGGGTACTCCGGTTTCCTCCCACAGTCCAAAGATATGCAGGTTAGGCTAATTGGCGTTCCTAAATTGCCCGTAGTGTGTGATTGGGTGTGTGAGTGTGTGTATGTGTGTGTGCCCTGTGATGGATTGGCACCCTGTCCAGGGTGTACCCCGCCTAGTGCCCGAAGTCTCCTGGGATAGGCTCCAGGTCCCCCGCGACCCTGAACACAGGATTAAGCGGTATAGAAAATGAATGAATGAATGAATAGGAGGGGGGGGTATATATATTTTCCCCAATTTGTCTGAAAACAAATATGCCATTAATTAAAAATAATTAAATTAATTTTTAAAAAAATATATTTTTAAGAAGCCAGGTTGTTAAGCTAACGTGTCATATCTGATTTGTTTATTTGCCATGGAAAAAAAAGGGGGAAACATAGGTGAAGTGTGATTCCATATTTTTTGCCAATGTTTAGTCATCTAATTTCTTCTGCAATATATTTTAAAAGTATTCCGCTGAAACTGGTTAGGTATAGGGACTAGACTGAAAATCGGAGCCAAAAACGTGCCAAAAATAAGAACAAAAAAATCCTTCAGCAATCCTGGAGTCTCTTTGTAAGCAAAATGTGAAGCAATGAGGGATTGCTCAAGACTTTTACACAGAACCGTATGTCAAGATTGCATAGCATATGGAAATTTGATTGTTGCTTGTTAATTGTTCAGAATGTGAATAAATGGTATTTGAAGTGTGATTATGTATCATTTGTGTAGCAAGTGGCTTCACATTAAGATGTTTTAAAACCAAATAATAAATAACAGTTTGTATGGATCTTTTCATGTTTGTAGAACTTAAGAACTTTTTTTTTGGAACAACTTGAATTCATAGTACTTCATTTTGATTTGCATTAGTTGTATTTACTAGAAATCCTGACTGAATGAATAAATCACTAAATCAGACTGAATGTCTAAATTAGGGGTCGCCAACAAGCGGACTCCGGTCCGAATCAGATGTGCAGTCATGCGTACATTGAAAAGAGCAGAATGCAGCAGAAAAAGTCACGTTAAAATTTTTTAAAAAGTTGATTCGGCGAGATGAATGGGTGGGATAATCTGCATTCATTCTTCCTGCATTAAGCTCTACGAGGCCTGTGTGTCTTATTTGCTTGGACTCAGTTGCGGTCGTCAAAAGTGGAAACATTAAACGCCATTTCAAAGCTAAACATAGACACTTTGAAGAAACTCACCCTCAGCAGTGTGATGTAAGTGCAAGGAAAAAAAAAAAAGTGCAGTATGAGCGATCTACACAGGTCCTCTCTCACTCACTCACCCCCCAACATTTTTTTAACATACATAACATGCAATTAGATTGC